>JARHVA010003502.1:0-170000 GCA_037957365.1 Torreya grandis | reverse complement strand
AAATCCTAGCTAATTTGGTGCTTAGCTAGTTGGGAGTTGTGTTCCATGTGAATTAGTTGCTTCACTAAAGTTGGTGTTTGTATTATAGGACTATAGTCCATTTGAATCATTATTATATTTTATTCCCCTTGAGCTTTTCCCATATATATAATGTGTTCATGTGTTTCATACTCTTATGGATTGGTTCTTATGCTTACTAGGATGTACATGTTTGTTTAAATGATCTATGCTTTATTAAGTACAATTTTTAAAGAATGTTTTTGAAGACTGATTCACCCCCCCCTCTTAGTAATTTTTATCCCAACAATTGGTATTAGATCATGTACTTTAAAATAGGCCTAATAGCTTGAAGGTAATCCTAAAAATCACAAGATGTCTAATGATAAACAAGACAACATGCATGATGAAGAAGTCTACTATGAGAATGAAGAAGGAGAAGCTAAAATAGACCTTGAAACTGAGCTCATAAGTGCCCATGATGATTTATAGAATAAAAAGAAAAGGAAGCATGAGTTGAGATCGATGGTCAAGGATCTTATGGAACATATTTGTACCTTAAAGATTGATTGGGTTAAAGAAGCCAAAAGGGATGAAAAGATTATCAAGGATCTCAAGAATTAGTTAGAAGGTGTTAATACAAATTTTAGATCAAAATAATTTTACTATGATCAATTGAAGATAAAACTAGATTGTTTGAAGGTTGAGCATGAGCAGCTCATAGACAAGATGAAGACCTATGAGAAGTTTGAAAATAGCACTACGGATCTAGATGACATTTTGAGTAGTCAAAAATATGCCAATGATAAGGCATGTATTGGTTTCAAATTATATCAAAAATATAATAAGGAGAATGCTAATGTGAAAAATAAGGTCATATTCAAGAACAATATGAAGATATATTTTGCTAGATATCCTATCACCACAAGGTATGAAAATTCATTCAATGGTTATTGTTTCTCATGTAGTTAGTTTGGCCATAGAGCAAGAGAATGTAAAATAACCTCCAAGAATGAGTACTCATAGGACTATGGAAGGAATCAAAATCCTCATTAGTCAAGATGTATGAGTGATGTTTTTTTATATAATTTTTATAACATTTGTCATATTTCAAGATTCTATCATCATGAATCACCAAGATAGAACAAGAAGATTCAAGCTCTTAGAACTCAAGAAAGATGACAAACCAAGGTGTGGAATCCAAAGATAGTCAAGCTTAATTATGATCAATATTCCAATCAAAATGGAATATGTTATAAGATAGAGAAAGGATCATATGTGAAGGAATGTCAAGAACATGTGTTATCTACATATATTGACAAGGCAATCCAAGAGAAGAAAGATGACAAGGTGGATGAGTCAAATGCTTCAGTCAAGCCTAAGTGGAATATAAATAGGGACTATTAGTATCATGATTGTGAGATGGATGAGAAAAATGGATTGGAGATCTTGGAATATCTTGATTTCATGGTGTTTTAGTGCCCTATGAAAAGGGGTAACTCCATTAAGCTTAATGGAGAAACTCATCTATTTGTAGAAACATGAGGTTGTAGTCAAAGAAGGATTCATCTTGAGAGGATTCTAGGTTGTCTATGTTGCAAGGTATGAGTTATTTTATTTATGTATTATATTTATATGACAAATTTAAAGGTATTTTGGTTAGTATGAGATTTTTTCTTGAAGATCAATTCATGAGCAGACATGGTATAGAATGCAAAAGTTTGTGCATGATTCATTTTCATATTTCCTTTTACATTGTTGTGAGTAGTACAAGAGTTTAGAGATATTGGTAGATATGAGGTTTGAAGTTAGAAAGTATCATGGTGAGAGATTTAATGTTAAAATTAGGCTTTTGAGGTAAAAAAATATTCAATTAATATATGAGACATTGTATAGATATATTTGTTCTTTCTTTGTAAAGTAGTTATTTTGAGATTGGTGTCTATGTAAGAGCAAGGTCAGTTTAGTGGGTAGTAATTTATGTCAATGTACATAAAAGTATTTCATTGATAATAATTATCATAAGTTTTATGAGTATGTAAGGCATAAGTCAAGATGTTAAAGGTGTTCAAGTGCATTAGAGGCTTGTGTCTTGTCATGGCATGGCAGAAGTATGAAAGTAGTGATATGAGTTATATCTTCAAGGTGAGTTTGTTGAGAATTTTATTCTCTATTGATTAGTAATCAAGAATTGATATCAAGGAGCATCTTGTGAAGATTCATCGTACATAGTTTGGATATCAAAGGTGAATAGAGCCATTTGGTAGAGTATAGTTGGCAGTGATTAGGTGCACTAAAGAGTTGTCATGATGAGGTTTGTGCCAAGTGGCTTGAGAAACATGAAGGATAAATATTAATGCATGAATAACAAAAGAGATACCATATGTACATGACATGAGTAATATTTTCTCTAGCATGATTGACTATATTTTTATATTAGAATAATATCTTTGATTATATACATACCTAATAGGCATGATGGACAAACATTGATTTTAGAGATGTTTTATGCTCATAAGCATTGAGTGTGATTTCTATAATCATTTGAATATGAAATTTGGGTCATGTATCATAGTTATATATGCTCATTATGCTTGATTATATGATATGAAGCTGATCAAGTAAGATAGAGTCTGATAGATAGTGAACTATGTGTTTTATAGACCTGATGAGCAGTGAACTAATACAAGAAGAGTTGTCATGGATCAGATATGGTGTAAGGAGATAAGAGGATGATGTAAATATTATTTATGGTGTGAAAAAATGTTTAAGTTCCAATAAATAATAAGTGAAGTTCTAAGAAGAGACAACATCAACTCAAGGGGAGCTAATCAAATAATTTATGTACTTCAAGAATAGGTGTGTATTATAGAGAAGGTATGCAAAATCATGAAGATAATTTGGACATAATTCATATATGTGGCATCAAAGTACATAAAGGAAGGTAAGTAGCATTGTATACCTAAGACCACTTGAATAATATCTTTGTTAGATAAGAACATATGAGATAACCTAGTGAGTTTGAGTCATATTAGTCATGTCAAAGACAAGATGTATGGTCTTATTATCTAAGTTTATTTGAAGGAAGTATGCATGAAATAAGGAGGAACATGTTCCTTTGATGCTTCATAACCTATGTTTCAAGAAGATATGGTTCCATAAGTTGAAATATATATGACCCTTTGTCCTTAATGTTAAAGGGGGAGAAAAGTTCAAGGAGAAAGATTAGAATGAATGAGGAGTTCAAATTAGTAAGGATACATTCTAAGAGTGATTTTTCCATCAATGACAAAGGGGGATATTTTTTATCATAGTTAATTATGTCCAATGTGCATGATGTCATGATGAATTAATGATAAAGAGGTCAGTTTTATGAATTATAAGATGTATGAGCTTATATGCCTAATATGATGACTCGGCATAGAACACAATGAGCTACAAAGATCTTTAGTCAAGATCCAAAGATATGCATAAGCATATCTAAATATGCTCCATCGAGAAACAAATATTTTATATTAAATATTTGAATACCTTCCATGTAGCTCCAAATAGGCCCAGTTATACTCAATAGATTAATATAACAACTCCAAATATATATATTTTATGTATATATATTTTCCCTCTTTAGATATCTTCTTTTAGACATTACTATTCATAATAATAGTCTAAAAATGATTTGATAATGTATCTCTATTGAGAGACAATTTGAAGGAAACCTAATGATTATTCTAAGGTTAATGTCAAGTTTTAGGTTAAGGTAAGCATGTTTTGAAGTACTAGTCTTTGTATACAAGGTGTCTTAAGAAGCATAGTCATATCATGAACATGTGCATGGTAAGAATGAATCAATATGTGTAGAGGTATGATATTATCCAAGGATAATGAAATGCATGTGATCAAGGTGTAAAAGCATAAAAGAGTGTTTTAAAGATCAATTTCCAAATTTGCCAAGTGTTTGAACCTAACAAGAGAATTGAGAAGGTTTGTGCATAAGATGCCTAGTCTTGTACCTGAAAGAGTATTGTGGCCTAGTGAGATGCATGCACCAAGGCATAAGAGTCTGTATATAGTTTATTTAATAGTTATAAGAGGTGATGGAGTACCCAAGGGAATGTTAAGGTAAACCAACAAGGGTAAGGCCTTAAGCCCAAATCTGCAACTAGACTAGTTCTAGACCCTGCCTAACCTAATGAGGTGTCATGAGGTATTGTCAAGGAAAATTAAGGATTTTTGACATTATTTGAGAATTTTATATGCTATGTTAGCATGTAAGTGAGGTGGAAAGAGGTTTTCAATTTAGTTTCAAGGCCTAATATGACTTACAAGTCAAATCCTAGAGAGCAAAGAGAGAAAGCATGGCATAATGGGATATCAAGTTCAATTTCAAAGGCAAGTATGGACAAGTGATCTTTATCAGATATGCGATCAATTTTCCTAGTTATATTCATGAAGTTTCATGTCAAATTTTGAAATAAAAGGCTTGAAAAAGTGTTTTAAGATCTCTCAAGTGTATAGGATGAATAGTTGTCTACCCAAGAAGGGATTTCAAGTATTTGTTGGCATGTGTGGCATATTCATGAGGACCTAAGTTGTTCATGGTATATTGGGAAGGGTCCTAAATCAAATTTCCAAGCATTTTTTTCTTGAATAATGGGTTCAATTTTATGAATGATCATTAAGACTATAAGATGGTTTAAACCCTCAAAGGACCCTAATAGTGACCTGATGTGAAAGAAAATATTATAAATTTATCATAATGGATTGGTTTTTATATTTTATCTATTATATAATGGATTAAAATCTCTCAATCATCTTTAGGTGTGATTTATTTGTCAAGAGAATGAGTGGACCCTATAAAAAAGGTTGTATTTCTTAGATATTTGTTGTAGCAAGTAGATTTAACCAAGTCAAAGTTACTAAATGAATGAATTTTGAAGATTGAGGCTTGTATTATATTTCCATGGTGTTTTATGATCATGTTTTATCCCTTAGGTTTTCTAAACTAGTCATATAAGTTGACCAATTGCTAACATACCTAGTCATGCAAATAGTGAGAAAACTAGGTAGAAGTGAGAAGATGATTAGGGATGTGTTATCATAGATTAAGGATTAATCCAATTTCATGAATATTTTTATAAACAATTTTAATACATGTTCATCTTGGATATAAGTTTTGGAGGTCCATGGATATGATGAAAATGTTGCTCATAAGTTGACCTATCTAGTGTAAATAAGATAGTGAAGGTGTGAGGTTGTGAGATTGGTCTACACAAAAAATATTTCCATATGAAAATGTTATTTATCTATTAAATATTGGTATAATTATATAATAATATAATCTGCATTCATTATAAGTCTTTTTAATGTGTCTACACAAGTGTTGAAATTCAAAATCACCATGATTGGTCTTCAAGGCAAACTGATAATTTTGGGTAAGCAAGTTACATTGATGGTTTTGATAATATATTACATGAGTTGATATATATAATTCACATAATTATTTTTTTTATAATTGAATGATCTATCCATACTTTATATAATATTTGAATTTAGTATAAGTGGTTGAAACATTGAAGTGAAGAGTTTGAACTTGTATACCCTAAGTTCAAGCATATTATGAAATTTTTTATTACCCTAAGGTCATGAGGTTTTTTAATATATTATTTTTTTCCATGTTTGTTTATCAATTTTTTTTATGATTCATTTATTCGAGACAAACTTTTTGGGTATGAACAGGCCTAATATGAACAATATTAATACTATGCTTCAAGTAGGGGTTTGAGCTAAAAAGTTTTATGAAGACCAGATAAGATTATAAGGTGTATATTAGAGTGGAATATTATTTTTTCCTACCATGTTAGGTATTTTAATATGATCCAAGAAGATCAAAAGGTAACATTTGATAAGTAGGCCTAATGGAATTAGCTCTCTATGAGATCTAAAGGAGAGATAAGGCCTAACTGAAATAGGTCAAACCTAAAGGGAATCAAAGCAAATTTTATCCATGATATGATATGTATTAAGATCCATTCTAGGGATGAACTAAGAATATAATAATTTTTGGTTGAGTAAGAAGGATATGATCAAGTGACTTGTATAAACACTAGGTAATTTTAGGCCTATTTTAGAGAAGTGGTGAGTTTGTAGAGAGTAAGTGAATAATATAACACTTTTTAATTATAATAAGTTCTTATAGACCAATAGAAGAGTATATAGGATTAGTTATTAAGTTTTGATAGAGGTTATGCATATGATCATCAAGGTAAATTGGCATAATCAAGTCAAGAAGAGGGTTAGTTGAGTGAAGAAGGATATAGGCTAGTTTGAGAGGGATAAAAATGTGTGAAGAGATGAGGAAGAAAATCATCATCTATTATATGAGAAAAAATTTATTTTTAAGGTGATCAAGGGTTTTAGGTGGTTAATTTGGTACTAATTAATCTAGGGGGTTGGTTCCTCTTTTCAAGTTGGTACTTTCTAAAGCCTATCTAAGTTAGTGCTTAGATAGTTAGGGTTGGTGCTCCATGTGGAGTTGGTGCTTCACTAAATTAGGTGAATTATTTGGTTATAAGTCATCTAGGGGGTGGTGCCTTATTGTAATTTGTTACTTGCTACAGGCCTAGCTAAGTTGTTTCTTAGCTAGTTGGGGTTGGTGATCCATGTGAAGTGGGTTCTTCACTAAATTTGGTGTTTATCTTATAGTATTGTAGTCCAATTTCATCATCAATGGGTTTTTTCCCCCCTTGAGGGTTTCCCACATATATATTGTGTTCATGTGTTTCAATCTATTGTTGATTGGTGTTTATGATTTCTAATATGTACATGATTGTTCAAGTGATCTATTATTACTTAAGTAATATTGTTAAATAATGTTTTTAAAGATTAATTCACCTGACCCTCTCAGTCATTTTGATCCCAACAAATAGACTCAAGTATACAAGACCACTTACCTTCTTTTAGGCATTTTATGCCATAGATATGAATGATATCTAACTTCATGATCTTGCATACCTTCTTTATACCATACACATACTCTTGAAGCTCATGAATTATCTAATTATCTCCATAAGACATTACATCCCTTTTTTCATTAGTTCACTACTCATTAGGTATGTATAACACCTTGTTCACTATCTGCCAAACTTCTATCTTACTTGAACACCTTCACCTCACACAAATAGGGCATACTGAGTATATAGACATGTGATACATGACCCAAAGGTCATATTAAAATAATAATAGCAATCACACTTGATTCCTATAAGCAAAAAACATATCTAAAATCAATGCTTATCAACCATGTCAATTAGGTTTGTTTATGCTCAAAGATATTGTTCCAAGGGAATAATCTAGTCCTCCATGTTACAATAAAAGATCACTCATTTCATATCCATATAATATCTCAAATTTTATTCTTGCATAATTTTATATCCTTGTTTATCAAACCACCATGGCACAAACATCATCATTACATCTTATTTGCATCAATCTGTCAACTAGGTCTATGCTTGCATGCTTCAATATGATAGCCCTCTGTCATAACTTGTCTTCTTCATGATATGAAAATTGAGATAATACAACATGCACCTTATTCCTATATGAACTTGAGGTCATCTTGATGTAGAGAGATCACTTGAATATCTCTCATAACTAGCTCATGGAACATCTTAGAAATCATGATCCCCCTTTGTCTTCACAACTTGCTCATAATATCAATCAGTAGTACATATAGACTATCACCAACACATATCAAGAACCTTGGTACTGAGAGTAAATATTATCATATATAAATATAAAAAAGGAATAAACTTATATATTATACTCAACAAAATTCACCTTGTCTTCATACCTATACAACACCTATCAAGGCTTAAACAAGCATCCACCATGATTCTACTTATTGATGAGTGTTTCCATGAAGCCTAATAGAGTCACCCCATTTATAAGTAATTATAATAACATAAATTTAGGATATTCCTAGATCTCCATACTCTCACAAGACTGAGTATTCTTCAACATTATTCTAGGCTTGACTTTTGACTTGGCCTCTTCATCATCCTTCTTGTCATCCCTCTTCTCAGTCAACTCTTTATTGTTACTACTTTGATCAATCATATGAGAACAAAGACCTCTCTTGTATCCTGACATGTGAATTGATAAATCACTATCTATACTCTAAGATTTCATAGAATATTCTTCTTTATAACAACATCCATTATCTATTTCTATGAATAAACCTACATTGCTACTATCATCATCACATTCCATGCTTTTGCTTCTTAGGATCACTTTTAGGTTTTTAAGCCTAACTCAAAGTAACAATCTATGATACCAATTATTGGAAGCAATATTATTGAGGGGGGATGTGAATTAGTTTCCTTAATAAATTTTACTTTAATTTAAATTGATCTTTTAATCAATCATCAAGCAACATCATCATATGAGCAATATCAACTAACATAGTAAAGAGAATATACACATAGCAAGTATGAACACATCATATATGTGGGAAACCCTCATGGGGAATAAAACCCATAGATCATATCTTGGAAAAATAGTCTTATAAAGAAATGAACCAAACTTAGTTGATCACCCACTCAACTTACACCACAAACCCCTGCCTATCAAGCACCAACTTGATAGAGTCTCTAATAAGCACCCACTTGTAAAGAGGCACCAACTCCCTTAGTATCTCAAAAATAACTCAGACACATCTTAACCAAACACCCACTTAGATAATTATACTTATGTATTACATATTTTTCCTTGTTGTAATATTTAATAGATGATGGTTCTCTTCTTCAGCTCTTCACACACTTTTAATCCTCTCAAACTGGCCTCTAGCCTTCTTTGCTCAACTATCTCTCTTATTGAATTGATTAGGTCCTATGAAATTGATACTCATATTCAAAACTTATATTAGATATGAATGAAAAAAATATTATGGTCCAAATGACCTCCTCATTTTCCTCTTTTTATCTTTTATTTGCTTACACACACTCTTATCTAATTCACACAAATGTGCCTAATTAGTTTAGGTCTTATACAAGTCACTTGCTCTCACACACCTTGGTCATACATACACATTTGTATACTTTTATTAACCTTAAGATAAGTATTATACCAATTTTAAAACATGAATAAAATAATACAATAGTTCATTTATAGCATATAAGAGCAGAATATCTTTTAGGCCTTAAAGAGACCTAATTCGATTAGGTCTTTATTAAAGCACATTACACTTTGTCTTAATTGAAACACTTAAAAGATCCAAAAATAGTAGTATAAATTCATAAATAACTTAAATATACATTATCCAACTTCACTTTAGGTCTAAAAAACCTTTTAGGTCCAACCACCACTTGAACCCCTTCTCAAAACATTGTTCACAATAGGCATGTGCATACACATAAAATATGACTTGAAAAACTAAATAAAAAACAATTTTGATAAAAAACCATTGAAAAAAATAACACATACATAAGATAAATGAACTTAATTTAATAAAAAACATAATTATATGCTTCAACTTAGGGGGTATATGCTCAAACTCTTCTCTATAAGATGCTTACTTTGAACTGCCAACTAGCCTAAAAAAATATTCAGGGAAACATGGACTTATGCAAAATTAAAGAACATAATAAAGGGATAAAAAATAATTAATATTATTTTAAAAAATCCTTAGAAAAATATCCAACAAAAATATCAAAATATCTAATGGCAACTATTGGTCTTGCAAACCAATTTGTTGACTTTCTCTCTCATAGTCCTTACATCCAGACAAGCCATTTTGGTTTCAATGTTACTGTTGATGATTAGAATTGCACTGTTTCCAACACCAATAATGGGAAGTTTCAATAATGTGGGACTTACAACCTAAAATGACCTCCAGATTTTAAAGAAGTTGGCTCTTCTTTATCTCAAAAAGTATTTCGAGGAAAAAGGATAGAAATTAAACAGAAACACTAATGCAACAAAAGAAAATCTAGATATGGAAATGCATCTGAGTTAAATATGATCAATAACACTAAAAATAGAGAAGCTATATTTAAGATTCAATTACATTAAAGAGTAAACAATGCATGATCAATGTAAAAGATAAAAACAATAGAATCAAAGGCTCACAACGTTGACTATTTTTGTAGTAACACAGAAAACATCAACAAAGGCACATAATTTAGTCTTATTATTAATTTTATAGTCACATAAAAGGCACAGATACATGCACAATTATACAAACTTTCTAACTCAATAAAATAGAACAAAGGCAAATGATATTCCTAGCCACAACTAGAAAGTCTAAAACTTCTTGATAACAATCTCTCATAAAAAATTCTCTCTATCTTCTGATGATCCCTACACCCATATTTATAGCATCATACTTAGCTCTAGATTGCCCACACATTCCCAAACCAATTGTCTAACTGAAATCCAACTGAAATCTAACTGAACTGTAAGTGTCTAACAAAAGATATTTCTTGGATCTGAAATGTTCAATCTTCCTGCAAGTTTATTGGCCGAAATAGACACACGTGATGCTTTCCCACTGTGAAATAGGTGAGGACACTTGACATGCTCTACTTACTCTTCTTGAAAAATATCTCATTATTTAGGAGGCATCAAAAAATGACACTTGGTAGCTTTCACAACACTTACAGAAGACACACAACACTTTCTATGTAACTTATACTCTTTATTGTGTCTTTGCTCAAGAGTGCTCCATCTTTGACATCTGTCATAATATGATACTTTGAAACTTTAAAAACTTATATAAAATGTGACCCACAACACTTCTTTCCTAAGAAATTTCAAAAAGGGAACAAGAACAGGTGATGCTTTCCGCGTATCTTTAACAAGTAACACATGGTGGTCTCCACTTTCTTTAGAAGATTTTAGACACTTTTTGAAAATATTATGAAAGGTGACACGTGGTGGTCTCCACTAAGCTTTAACTATACTACAGAAACATTCAAGACTCATTTTAGATTCATACAGATGGTGACACTTGGAAACTTTTGTTAACATTAGAAATAAAACCAAGGGCCCACCACAGTCTTTACTTAATCAATGAAACAAAATGAAGAAACTGTGGATGTCGACACTTGGTAGCTTTCGCTACTTTTAGCTAGGGGCACATGGTGGCTTCCACTATTTTTATAAAAACATATTGAAACCTTATGTAGTTTCCACTTGGTGCTTTCTACTTAATCCTGAGAGAAGCTTATTGAAAAAAACTTTTGAAACTCATAAGAAATTTGAAACACAGATACCAACACTTGTCACATTCCACTGGATTATAATGGGACACGTGGCATGTTCTGTGTAACTTATAGAAAAAATAAAGTGTGTCCCAGCTGATGACACTTCGCAGCTTCCACTCAATTTTGATACTTAGACAAATTTTAGGCAAAAATGAAACTCGTACCTATGCTCTATGTCAAAAAACTTCACTGCCTCGAAACTAAAATGCGTAGGGACAAAACTTAGAGTGTACAACTAAAACTCAAAAAATAAAAATATAGAGTTTTTTACTCTACAGTTATTGGTGACCCCGAGGACTTTTGAGCCTGCTAAAAAAGAATCCAAAGAATGTATAAAAATGTGACAAAAATCACAACTTCAGTAAGGTTGTCTGATAAGAAAACCACTCATCATCAGATAATCCCTACTTATTTTACAATTTATGGAAGGCTAAATCAAGGTTGATGATATCCTTGTGTGAATTTTTTTGCAAAATATGAACTGTAGCCTTCAATTGAGATTCAAGCTGGGACATGGGCATTAAGATAGCTTCCACTTTAGGCACTAATGAATCATCTGTTAAACCCTAGAAAATTGACTGCTCACTTTATCTGGCTAACAAAAAAAGTTTAATTTCATCAACCATCAACACCATATTGCTATCAAAAAAAGGGGAGGGAAGACCCAATTGCACCAGATCTTCAATGTGTTGTTTCATGTCTTTGATTCCTTCTTTCACCACATCTAGAAGCTCTTCACATTTAATTGCTACAGAGTTGCAAATGAGAACTTCATTCACTCTTTTAGCAGTGATCATTTTGTCACTAATCCCTGTTGCTAATAATGTTCCATCAGTTGCATCATATAGATTTTGTAGTAGCATTTGAGAGTCAAACACTCTCAAAAAGATAGTGGACAGAGTAGATTCAACTGAAGTCTCCACCTTTTCACACAATTTCAGTGCATTTAGTAGAAAGGTTAGAGAGGGTCTGAGTTGATTAACCTCCTCAGAGATTCTTTTCCATATTGATACATAAATCTCCTTAACCAGATTCAAAACCCCTGCATTCTTTGGCCTATTAGCCAACTTCAGTGTCAATTGTTCTATTATTTGTCACTCAACTTGAGATTAGGCTCGAATGGTAGTGATATTGTTCTACTCATTCAATAGCTTCTATTGAATTTGAGTGACCTGTAGCAATCTTTCCTCACATTTATCTTGTAATGTTGCCTTTTCCTACCTTAAGGCTATCACTACATCTTTCACTTGCATTAGCCCTTCTTTCAAAGAATTATTTTGGGCTTGAATAGCCTGATGAGTCTGAAAAGAAATAGTATCTTGTAACTGTTTGTTGAGACTCTCTATTTCATTATTCTTGGTTTTGATTTTTGTATTCAAACCACTATAATTTGCCTTCTCTTGAGCTAGATCAGCCTCCATCTTCTGTAGCTTCTTTGATACTTCCAAATAATCATTAGCTATTGCAGAAGTAGATTAATTTAGTAGCTCAACCCTATCTTGTAGTCTAAAAAGTGACATATCTATAGCCACTGCATTCATCATATATTCTTCACGCTGGATCTACTCATTCAACTTGACTACATTAGGTGACAAATGGGTCACCGTTAGTTACTGTTGAATTGGATCAAATTGTGACCTCATATGTGGTGTAGCTAAGGCTTTACTATCTTTCATCCTCTTTTTCTCCATCTAGGCTTCTCTAGCCTTCTTATCAATATCTGCTTGAGTTTGGAAGGTAGAAGGAGAGGCAATATGCCCACCCACAAAAGGATAACCCTATGGCAAGCCATAGGGAATAGCCAAATGTTAGCTAGGGTGAATCTAAGGAGGTACTTTCTTTGGAATAGAGGGGGGGAAATGAGGCAATGATGTGGCCTGAGTATGAATAGGTGGGGAAAAATGAGAAATGGGCACATCAGAGGTGGTAGGGGATATTATTAGGCTAGATGGAATTATCACCCCTATAAAAGAAGAGAGAGACTGAGAAGAAGGAGAAACAACACATACCTGAGTAGCAACTAATGTACTCAGTGGTTGGTGTTGTGAGGGTTCTACCTCCTCCTTAGTATTAGGTTGAAGCTTCAACCTCTTATGTTTACTTGGCATTTCTTCTTCTAGCTATGATTCCTTCTCTTCAACATTTACCACTGTTGCTAGTGGTGAATGTACAAAACTGGGAACCCTGAAGACTGACACTGATGGAGAAGCTTTGGGTGGTGGAGATACCACACTCTTTGTTTTTCAATGGCACTAAGAGATTGGGGCCAAAAAATTATAGTGACTATAGATGATGCTTGTCCTGAGGTCTGCAATGTATGACTGGATTTTACTCTAGCTTCTGACTCTACACCCTATGTCTATAATATGCTTGTATCAGGGCTAGAGATAGGAGATGGATGACATTCATCCTAGATTTCCTCCCATTTCTCATCTGAATCCACATTATCAAAAGAGTGAGTAGTCTCACAAATCTCTTGCCTATACTTCCAATAGGCTTTTATTTTCTCAAGTTTCTAGTCTTTGTTCTTCAATGCACTTCTTAAACTAGAAGTCATTCTGATTTTAGGGTCAAAATCCCTTTTCTTATCATAAAAAGTCTCCCATGGCCTAGCCTCTTCTGAGGTCAAATCTATCAATTCCACATATAAATCAGGAATATCTTCCTGAAGGTTTCTTCTATTTTCCCAAAAAGGATGGCTCTCATGCACAATTCTAGTAGTGAGCTTGTTATTCTTGACCCATGTGATTATGAAACTATTTGGGTCATATCCCCATTTATCTTCAATTAGAAAGAAGCCTAGGAAATCTAAATTTCTTAGCAACACGTGTTCAACATCTCTGAACTCTAGGGCCATGTTGTTCATTACCCACAAAATATCATACATTTTCTTCTTTTTCTTCCTAGTGCCATATTCATTATCCACCATAGACACTTGCCTGGTGACCTCTAAGAATGCTAACCTAAGGGTCAAAATCTTAGGTAGCAACACTGGTTCTCCACTAAAACCATGGACTCTAATAATAGTATGATGGGATCCAAAAAAGTAATAACAAGGAATAGTGTAATTCGTCATAAGGCCTGAGACACTTGGAGTCAATCTATTTTCAATCGGCTCTAGGCTTAGATGACAAAAGGCAGGGGCAACAAAATGTTCTCAAAATTCATATGTGTCACTAGTTTTAGACAAAATATGTGTCTATGTAGACACAAGAATGGTCCCATGTAGATTGAAGCTTGGGTCATACATATTTAGATGCATGTATTGGGAAAAGATGCCAAAATTTTGATACAACATGAGGTGAAATAGATAAGAAGAATACCTAAAAACCCCTTTAGATTTGAAGTGGGTGAGCTGATCAACCATTGAATATGCAATCTACTTAGAGAAGTCTAGCTAATACTCCTGAGACTTGTCAACAATTTTCAATCTGAAGAGAATGGCCATTTGTTCTTCATAAACAGTTATATCTTCTTTCATTCCAAAAATGAAAGCCATCATGGAAAGTGCCTCTTGACTGGGCTGTGAAAATTGTGCTCTTGTTTTTGGCAGTACTGGCATAGTTGTATCATCTTCTCCTAATTGCAATTTTGATTTCAAAAACCTTAATTGATTATTGACGTTTGCCCACATTTTTTGCATTTTGGCAATGGTGGGAAATGTGGCTGTCTTGTCATGATATAGGGCCAACATGTCCCTGATAGCCTTTGGTGTAATTTGCACCATGAATGGACCCTGATGTATGGTATTTGAGGGTGCATGAAATAATTTGGTGCATATTTCAACCAAGTCAGGGCACGGATGTACCCCTGGGACAATGAATTATGCTAGTTGGGAAATCCATATCCTCATTGTGAATGTTTCATATTGTCTAGCCTTAGCCCTTTGAATACATCTTTGATGTGCCCCTTCTCTTAGAGTTTTGCTAAGATTTTTAAGGAATGGGTCCATGATTCCATCTAAAAAATCTTTCACCTTTGTTGGGTCATTTGCATAACCAACTTTAGAGACTCTAGTCCATGGATAGGTCTTTAAGGGTTGTGTAGGGGCTGAAGCATATGATTTACTTGTGAGAAACTTATCAATGGATTCTTAAATCCCAAAACCTTACTGTGAAGATTGTGCTCCCTCCATATCTATATCTATACTTGGAAATAGTGAATTTTGGTAACAGGTATGGAGATTTGCAATAGGGAAGGCACTTTCACTAAGTAGGTTTGCTATAAATTGAAATTTATAGATAACAGGGATTTTCAAGTAGACACAATGTTTGAAACACTGTTAAACTTTAACTCTTGTTATGAGGTATTTAATGACCCATCAAGTCTCAAAAATGGCATTAAACTAGATAACCATTAGTAAATATTATGAAATCTTCATGGGACAGCGAGTCAAACACGTCATGAAATGGCTACATAAGGTACTTTGGGGAATGTTGGAGTTTTGAGAGAGATTTAATGTGTCAAGAGTTTTGTAAATTTTGAAAAAGGCTCTGAGCTATGGCCATGTGTTCAAAGAACACTTATTTAAAATAAACATCAGGAAAGAAAGATGGGAAAACAAAGCAATAAGGAAAGGGAAAATATCTAACTATAATACATTAACCAGGTATATTTGCCTCCCTCCTGGATCAAATGAATTTTTTTTAAAGTCTCCTTCATGGTGAGAAGAATTATGGTGCCAAACAAGTGGCTGAATGGGATGAATCTCTAGTGACTTGTTGTTCTTGCATGCCACCTTGATTGGCCTACATCCGAGTGGATTAGAGTTAAATATGATTCCAACATATACATACTCTTTTTGTTCTTAAAAGCTTGTCGAATGTTGGTTCTTCATATTGGCGTGTCTCATCAAGAAATTGATGGCTATTGGCTCATCACCATAAGCCCTTTAATATACATCATTGATTGGCTTATCTCCTTTTGCCTCAAACTCAGGTTCCATTACATGGTCATCCTCCTTAATGACTTTAAAAATATCATCTTCAAATTCACCAACCTCTTGAAAGGATAAGCCTAAAATCTTGCAGCAATTTTGCATATTTATTTGAGTCTCAATGCTATCTTGTCCATCCACAACCATATTATAGACTCTTTGAAGAATAGTATAACCTACCCCAATGAATTCAAACAAGTCATTTAAAACATGATCAAGGAAGTGTCCATGATCCTACATATCATCTTGCAAAGTGAGAAGAAAGTTATAAATTATCTCTTCCTCATCAAAGATTAAGGAAAAAGCTTGTGACTTGTCCTCTTGTTCATCAAAGGGTGTACCTATGGTGATCTCCTTTTCATCTGCACTCATGAAATCTCCCTGACCAACCATGAATTGAGCACACTCCTCCTCACTTGCTTCTTCCAAAAGAGGTTCTTCTTTGAGAAAGGATGAAGTGGAGAGATGATAGTTATACATGTGTGGGAGAGAAGGCAATCCTTCATCTAGAATCAAGTGATTCTCATCTTTCCATTTGGCCAACACTTCATTTGTATTAGATGTGGCTTGATAGCTCTCCTGGAGGGGTGTAGATGGGGTGTGTTCAAATGTAGGATCTTCTGCATGATCATCACGATGAGTAAGAGTAGCCTCAACCTTTTCAAGGCTTTGAGAAAAACTTTTCTCCTCCTACTTTCTCCCCCATGATTCCATTGTTTGCTTCCAACACATGACCTTGGAATTATAACTTTTCCCTTGGGAAGAGGCAGCAATTTTATCTTCTTCAAGGTCCCGAGCTTGTTCTTGATTTTCCCTCTTCCAACTCGGAATCTAGAATTCATGTTGAGAGACTTGAGGATTGGTAGAAGAGGTATATTTTGGCATTTCTTCCCTTAAAACATTTGGGATTTAATGATCTCCATCAAATATAGCATAAGTGCCCAGACCAGTAGAATCATAATTTCCATATGGGTCACTTTGCATCATAGTCAACAACTAGTTATTTTCCTCTTCTTGGTCATGTTCAGTCCAGGCACCTAACTCTTCAACAAAGACCCTTTCTTCCTTATTTATCATAGCATGAGCTACCTATAATTTTTAGGTTGGTTCATTGGTGATGTGATCCTTAGATAGTGGCTTAGATAGTATTTTCATCTTTGAACCATATTTGGTCTTTAGGATGAGGTGAGACCAATTAAGTGACATTATCCTCTTGTCTTGCCTGTGAAGTCTCTGGATAAACATAAACAAAATATAGGGGGTATATCTATGACTACCACATCTTGATTGAAAATTATATTAGGACAAGTATATAATTACAATGGGAGTTATTTAATTCTCCCTATTATTTGCACTGATTTGCCATCCGGCTACATAACTCCTCTAGTAAGTGCCTCATACTTTATTTTTAAAGCATCAGCTATTTTCTTAGGAGTTATTATAGTACTAGCACTTGAGTTAATAATTGCATTATGAAACATTTTCTTTCCAACTATCAATGTCAAATAGAAGGGATCTGGTTTGGATTTACTTACCTCTGTTGCATTGTTCAAAAGGGCTATTGTCTATAGAAGAACTGTGTCTTTGAGCTTTTCTTTATTAGCAGGTCTTTCTTTGGTGCTAGTATGTTTAGGCACTACTTGGCCTTCTAGAGATTCTTGTAATAGTGTCTTTTTCTCAAGAATAGCTAATATGTCCCACATTGACACATGTGTTGGGGTTCTCTTTTGCTGATCCACCACATTCACTGGTCTTAGTGTTTGGGTTCTTGGAAAATAAGGGTACCTTACTTTTTCTTAAACTTGTCTAGGAACTCCTTGGTTTTGCACTAGCTGAGGCACTTCTTGTCTATCATCTATGTTTTGATGACCTTGAAATGGAGGAGGCCCCATAACTTCATTATTTGTGACTTCAGGTTGTTCCATCATCCTTCTCTTTAATCTGGTGTAGTAATCTGATTGTACTACTGGCTTCTTGGAAGTGGAAGCTTCATTCAAGAATACTAACTCTTCATCTTCAACCCATGAAAACAAAGCATGTTTAGGGGCTATTTATTCTTCTTATTGTAAGGAAATCCCTTGCATCTGAGCCATCAAGACTAAATTTTGCATAGCAGGGGATTGGTAGGCTTGAGTGTTAGAAGTAATTACAAATTGTCCATCCATTCTTCTTTGATCTACTACATTTTATTATAGATTACCCATGGGAAAATCTCTAGGCATGTGAGCATTATTACAAGGAAAAAACCAAGAATTGGTGTCATCTGCATAATTATTCTACCCTTGAACAATCTCTCTATTTGGATTAGGGGGAACAAATTGTGAGGGTGTAGGGACTACAACTAATTGGTTTGTTGGCTGAGTGTTAGTTTGCCTTTGAGAACATTGATACTGGTTTGGCTATGATGGAAATCTATTTCCTTGGTAGCCTTGATATTGGGGTTTAGGATAAGGATTCTATTGACTTTTTATGTTAATTAATTCATTAGAAAATGTCCTTAAGATGTTCTTGATATCATTCATCTCAGATGACTAGGCAGGGACAAGTTCTTTAGCATGTTGTTGAGGATATGTATACATAGACATAGGTGGGGCTATAGGATTAGGGGTTTATTGAGGCAAAGGTAAGGTAATCTCTAGAAACATAGGCATGGGAGGCCTTGGGGGCAACTTTTCAATATCTATTAAATTATTTTCAGCTTTGACTGCATAGTCATAAGCTTTTGGCAAAGTCTGACCTCCAAGTGACTGAATCATTACTGAAATATATGAATTTAAAGCTTTAAGATAAAATACTATAGCCATACCTAGTAATGGTCTTGATGTAGCAATAATTCTTTCCCAAGTCTTTTAAAATCTTGAATTGAAGTCAATCATTGCTTCTTGTGGTGCTCTTTGGATAGTAACCAATTATTACAACAAAGAAGATTTATCACCCTTTTCTTCAAATCTTTCAAAGAAAAGATCTCCAAGTTGATCCCATGTAGATATTGTATATGGGGTCAAATATCTATACCATTCTAGAGCCTTCCCTTTAAAATAAGTTGCTAACAATCTTATATCCAAATTTTACTATGTGACCACATGTATTTCACAAACATTAGACACATCCTATAGATGTTCTTCAGGTGTTTTGAAATCTTGCCCACTGAATTTGGGTAGAGCTTTCAGGGCATTTACTAGAATAGGATCCCAAGTGGCTAGTGGTATTGGGAGAATTAGAGGACTGCTAGTGTTCCAACTTGCATAATTCCTTGGGGGTATAGGTGCTCCCATGTTTACTCTTGGTATTGCTATAAACTGAGTGACCCTTCTTCTTGGACTAATTATCAATGGTGGTAAAAGAATACCTAGATTTATAGAAAATTGAGATCTTGTTACTGGTCCACAACTCTGACTCCTTGTAGCTCTCTGGTTCATACAATATTGAAAGAAACTTCAAGATTGTCCCATCAAGTGTGCCAAAAACTATTAATTATTAAAATTGCACTGTTTCCAACACCAACAATGGGAAGTTTCAAGAATGTGGGACTTGCAACCTGAAATGACCTCCAAATTTTAAATAAGCTGGCTCTTCTTTATCTCAAAAAGTATTTTAGGGAAAAAGGATAGAAATTAAACAAAAACACTAATGCAATGAAAGAAAATCTAGCTATGGCGATGTGCCTGAGTTTAATTCAATCCTTAACACTAAGCACAGAGAAGCTATATTTAAGATTCAATTACATTAAAGAGTAAACAATGCATGATCAATGTAAAAGATAAAAATAATAGAATCAAAGGCTCACAACTTAGACTATTTTTGCAGTAACATTGAAAACATCAACAAAGGCACAAAATTCAGTCTTTTTATTAATTTTTCAATCACATAAAAGGCATAGATACATGCACAATTATACAAAATTTTTAACTCAAGAAAATAGAACAAAGGAAAATGATATTCCTAGCCACAACTAGAAAGTCTAAAACTTCTTGATAACAATCTCTCGCATAAAATTATCTCTATCTTCTGATGATCTTTTCTGATGATCCCTACACCCATATTTATAGCATTGGACTTAGCTCTAATTGCATGCACATTCCCAAACCAATGGTCTAACTGAAATCCAACTAAAATCTAACTGAACTAGAAGTGTCTAAAAAAAGATATTTCTTGGATTTGAAACATTCAATCTTCCTAAAATTTCATTGGCTAAAATAGACACACGTGATTCTTTCCCACTGTGAAATAGGCAAGTTCACTTGATGTGCTCTGCTTACTCTTCTTGAAAACTATCTCATTATTCAGGCAGCATCAGAAAATGACACTTGGTAGCTTTTGCAGCACTTATAGAAGACACACAACACTTTCCACATAACTTATACTCTTTACTGTGTCTTTTCTCAGGAGTGTTCCATCTTTGACATCTGTCACAATCTATTGCTTTGAAACTTTAACAACTTATAGAAAATGGGACCCACAACACTTCTTGCTTAAGTAATTTCAAAAAGGGAATAGGAACAGGTGACACTTTCTACGTATCTTTAACAAGTGACACATGGTAGTCTCTATTTTCTTTAGAAGCTTTTAGACACTTTTTGAAAATATTGTGAAAGGTCACACATGGCGGTCTTCGCTGAGCTTTAGCTATACTACAAAAACATTCGAGACTCATTTTAGATTCATATAGATGGTGACCCTTGGTGGCTTCTGCTAAATTTAGAAAAAAAAAACCTGGGGCCCACCATAGTCTTTACTTAATCAATGAAACAAAATGAAGAAACTACAAATGTCGACACTTGGTAGCTTTCGTTGCTTTTAGCTAGGGGCACATGGTGGCTTCCTCTATTTTTAGAAAAACATATTGAAACCTTCTATAGTTGCCACTTGCCACCTTTTTATTAATCCTAAGAGAATATTATTGAAATAATCTTTCAAAAATCATAATAAATTTGAAATGCGGATGCCAACACTTATCGCGTTTTGCTAGATTATAATGGGACATGTGGCATGTTCTGCACAACTTATAGAAATTATAAAATGTGTCCCACCTAATGGCACTTGGTAGATTCCACTTAATTTTGATACTTAGAGAAATTTTAGGCAAAAATGAAACTCATGCCCATGATCTGTGTCAAAAAACTTCACTGCCTCAAAATTGAAACGCGCAAGGACAAAACTTGGAGTGCACAACTAAAACTCAAAAAACAAAGATGTAGAGTTTTTTAATCTATAGTTACAAAATATTAAATTGAATTAAAATAATTATAAAAATAATTTATAGGTCATATATTTCCAAATAAACATTACCATATTCATTAAACACTTAAATTTATAAGATAAAGCTTCAAACTCATCACTATACCTTGTTCACTTAAAACTGGTAGTTTTTCACAAAGACCAGCCATGGTGACTTTAAATTCCAAAACCCATGTATACAAATTAAAATAATATTAATTAATGAATATTATTATTATATATATTAATAACATATCCAAACACAAAAATTCTAAGTTTAAATGGTAAATATTAGACATATAGACCAATATCTGGAACTCTTTATCCATAAACATTTAGACAAGTCAACTTTGAGAGCATTTTTTTACCTTTGAGAGCATTTTAAAACATTTGACCTTCATTCCTCTTTTCATGTTTTCAACACCTCAATATCATTATTATCATCTCATTATCATGTCATACAATCAATCTCATTATTTAAAACTATCAAACATCCTTACACAACCTTATCTCTTCATGCAACAAAACTTATGCCTTTACACAAGGACTATTCATACCATAACTAAGTTTCACAAGCCACCTTGTTCTCAAATATACTTGATATCAAACTTAAATATCATTTTTGGGCCTTAAAACATCCAAATTAATATTCCAACAAGCCTCTTTATGCATAATATTATCCATCTTGTGCTCATACCTTCTTAAGACACCACTAGGCTGAAACACTTGACAACTTACCTTGGTTATCCCTAACTAGAGCAACACTAACCTTGACATAAGCCTTCTAATAACAAGGGAAAAAAATGAGAAACAACCTTGACCATTTATAATATTTTATAAACTCATGTTGATACCTCAAAAACCCTTTCTTACCTGGACATCAACCTTCACTCATGCATAATTAAAAGAACACTTATCATGTATCTCCACGAGATGCATCTGGACATCAATGATAACACACGTTGACATTAATGACATCATATTGAAATTAATGAAAAAATTATTCCAACATATTTTTTCCATAATGGGAGGTATAAAACAATTGGTAGTATTTATGGAAGATGTAGGCAGATTTGTAGGATTTATTTTAGGGTTAGGTAAAACTAATCTTGATTTTTTATATATAGAAAAGGCAATTCTTGCAAGACAATCCTCTTACCTTTAATGGATGATCATATATGTATATTTGTCATATGTAAATTTGAATTTCCTAAAATTTTAATTCAACGGAGTCAATATGTGCTCTTTAGATGAGTAATAAGTTTGCATAATGATTGTTGAGAATAGCACCAATTTCTTAGCTATGATCTTTGGGTCCCATTGGGCATGCCATAAACAATTATCAATTAGATTTTACACCTGATATGTTTTATAATATTTGTATTATAAATGAACATAATGACACAATAGGATTACCTCAAAGTTTTAGGATCTTGTAAAATTGAGGTGAACATATATATAAGGTGAACTTACTTTCACTAAGCTCAGTGAAATTGATATATGACCAGTTCACTTATAACTATAGCTTCTTCATGATTTTTCTCCTAACTAGGGTTTTAATTATAAGGAAAAGAGTTTTTAAGGAATTTTAAAACTATAAAATGGTGATGCACCAAGGTATTTTAGTGTAAATTATTTCTTTCTTTGATTGAATATAGTTTGAATAGTAATATATTGAAATCTCTTGAACCACAATCTTATACGAGTATGAAATCAAAGGTAATATTGGACATTTTATCAAACAAGGATCAAATTTATCAATTTTTCCTTAGCAAGATTTTAGAAGGGAAATATGAATACCACATATTATCTTATATTTATTAAATGACACTTATATCATTCACAAATGTATCAAAATCTGTACATACACAAGAATAACATAGAATAAAGAAGGAAAAAATTTAGTATATTTATATTATCTAGGTTACAACATGTATATGAACTTATCAAAAGCCAAAAAAATTATCTATTATCAAAAATATCTATGGGCTACATATGAGACCCATATTTATACAAAGAACTTACTCTCTTGAGAGATAAGTCAAAAACTTTTACACTTACTCTTGGAGCAAGAAAATAGGGATGTTCATATAAATGTCATCATTCTAGCTTGAAGAGGCATATTAAGTGGAGTAGAAAGAAAAAAAGGACTTTGAAAGTATTTTAGTACTTATCCAAGTGTTTAATAAGGATAAAATTTTGTTGGAGTCTTCCATTCAAGCCATCTCTCCTTAAGCTTAGTTGAAGAAGTCTTTTCCTCGAGAAATGGGGTGTCAAATTGAACTTCATGACTTATTCAATCTTTTAACCAAAATTGAATGATTTTTTTTTTTAATATTTGAACCATTTTAGAACATAACATGAAAACCTAACTTTTAATTTGAATTGGATACTTTTACAACATATAAGTCGCTTGAAAAAAAGGAAAGTGTAAATTACAATATGAACTTTTACAACTTTTAAGTCATTCGACTTGTTAAAAGAATGCAAAAAACAAGTTACACTTTTTCAACTAAAACTTGACAAAATGATAATTGAAAATTATAAATATAATTTATTCAAATTAAAGTTAATATATATCAAAATGATAGTTTTAATTTACAATTTGAACTTTACAATGTAGCTTACAAAATTTGTAGATTGCAGAATGCATTCTTCTTAAATAATTAAATATTCAATCAATGATGGTGACATCTAAGAATTGATTGTCCTTTTTTTCTTGTATATTATCTATGTAAGCATCAAATATATTGAATATTTCTTATAGGAACTCTTCATTAGGATAAATTATGTAAAGATTACTGATGTCATATTCTATTGTTACCTTAGATAATTCTCTAAAAGAAACTTTGTAGACTTGGATATCTTTTCCCATCTGATCAAGTGTATTTTGGTACTTAATAAACTAGTGGATGGAATCTAAATTAAAATTTATGTCATGTGTTGAATCCCTCTTAATCACCTCTTTGAATTTATCCTAGATAACTTGAACAAGAAGATGTTTATCTTGGTACTTTGTTGCCTCACATGACAATTTAAGAATTGAATCCTCAATGCCATACATTATATGTGTGGCCTTTGAAATTGTGCTCTTGGACTTTTTAATATTTTAACTAAGTATTCTAATTATAAACTTGGCTTCCCTCTCCATCTCATCATGATCTAAATGATTTTTGATTATCTTTTCATATATGAGGGTGTCACTCTCTATTTGATGAATGGCCTGCAACTTGGGAAAGTAGAGACTTATCCTTTCAACTTATTCCTCATATTTATTTATTTATATATTTAAATATATAAGGACATATTTTAGTGTCTTATAATAATCCATGGATAACTTTATCACCATGTTTGCTTTGGTGACTAGTTCTCCAACATAATCCTTTGTATCTCTACCCATTGTGCCAATATCTATCATTATATCAAATATATATTTTTTAAGAAATAGAGAGAGAGAGAGAGAGAGAGAGAGAGAGAGAGAGAGAGAGAGAGAGAGAGAGAGAGAGAGAGAGAGAGAGAGAGAGAGAGAGAGAGAGAGAGAGAGAGAGAGAGTCATCTGGGTTGGTTCAAGTGGATGTGTTGGGTCTATGACCCTCCTCAAAGTAACCATAAACAAATATAAATTTTTTTCAACTCATTATTTGTGACCTTTTCATTGTATATTTCATTAAAGAGATAACTTATGCTTGTTTGGACATCATGTTTCAATCCATCTCTTGTTGGATGACCAAGGTGTACCTTGGATAGCTGATAATCCCATATCATTAAATATTCATTCTATTTTTTAGGTGGGGGAACTACTATTTACACATATTTCTCCATGATTTCATCATAAGAGACTCTATAAATAGTCTTGGGACCTTTATTTGGTCATTTGGATACTTACAATAGACCAAAATCTAGGGTGTTAGGAGTTATCATTTGTTTCCTCTTCTTGGACACTGATTGTGCAAGACAACTCAGGATGGCTACCAATGAGTCATGTGCTATCCCAATAACCATTTTTACCTATAAATCTATGAATAAAGATAACACATTGGTAGTTACTATTACAAGTGGCATATCTACCACTAATATTGCTGCTAAATTTCTTGCTGAAGATTTGGCTATCTCTACCCCATTGGTGGGTTTACTAGCCATAGTTATGTCAGTGTAATTCCCTATTTACACATCCTTGGTGTGATTTTGGGTCAAATTGAGAGTGGGAAAAGGTGATAATACTTGGATGGGCTGAGTGGATGTTATTAAAATGGGTGTAGAAGATAAAAGTGATACAGGTAGAGAGGTAGGCATGTATGGAGGTAATAAGGGCATTTATAGAAGAAATTTGTTCAAGGAAGAAAAATAATCTAGAAGTGTGGTTGGAGTGAATATAATAAAATTAATGGGTATCATGAAGGAAGATGAATATATAGTTATTATCAACCTAGTGGCTATGGTGGGTAAGGGGATTGCAATCAGAATGACTGAGTCAATAACCATGTATTGCTAGGTGGTATTGGTGATTAATGGGGTGGTATTAGATATAGGGAATGAGGTGGAATTGATTTTTAAAGAAAGAGGTGAAGGTGTATTTTTTATAAACAGCTGCATTGATTGGCTCACTACCAAGGGGATTGCTTGTACTAGTGGGCTAGTAGAAACAAGATAAGGGTTAATTGCTTACATAGGTTGGATAGTAGAAATAGGAAGAGGGGTTACTATAGTTGTGTCCCCTATATAAAATGGTATTTCTTACTCTATTGGTTGGGTTACTTAGACTTGGGTGATGTAATTGGCCCTTTTGGCATTTTGATTTTGCTTCCCTTTGTGTGAGATAACTAGCCCCAATACCTGATTTACTTAAGTGCCAGTACTAGAACCTTTTATTGTTACTACCTCTATCCCTTTATTCTTTGCCTTTTGAATCTATCTATGATGTTTAGGATGTATTTTTTAATTTTTACTCCCTTACTTCTTAACCAATTTAAATTCTCATTGATGACTGTGGTTGTCATGTCTAGTAAATAAAAAGATTCAAATGTAGACCACCTAACTTAAGGAAGGGGTTGGAAGTAGATATGATTATCATAATACACCCTATCCACTAGTTGTTCCTCATTATTTAAATATTATAGAACTAGTGTCATATCATAGTTCTTAATTTGTTTAAGGGTCATCCTAGAATAATCCCTCAACCTAACCTCTTCGTCATCGTACATGTCCTCCCAAAAATCTTCATAAAATGGAATTTGAGAAAATGAGGAACCCAGTAGGCTAGAAATAAAACCTATAAAATCAAAAAAGGGTGTAGCATCAAGATTTATCAAAGTCATATGATTCATCTCTACCTCTATACATTTGACATTGGATAAGGAATGGCATGTGTATCTCCCTATAATTATAGGGAAGTGTATGCCTATTTTGTGTCTGCTTGATAAGAATTGGTGGGTTTCCACTAGTTGTCTTAAAAGTTACATTAGGGCACAATTATCATTGACATACCTAGGAAGGGTGTAAGGACACCCACTAAAACCACCAACTTTGTTATAGGAAAATGTGGGGAACTAGATAAAGTATGATCCACAATTTTTAATATTCATTAGTGTAACATCATAAAACCTTGTATTCCCTATCTCTTGCTAAAACATAGTTATGATGCAGTAGATGAATAAATCATTAACTCTTATAAATTATTGTTTACGCCCATCAAAAAATTGAGATGAGGATATTAATTATAAACTTTTTAAACCTTATTTGTCACTATGTTTAACCCTAGGAATTGCCTCACTTTTGCTAAAGCATAGAGGTACGAGGTCATGTATAACTTGATAGTAGTTTAAACCTATAACATCTATCCATGAATGAAGTTACTAATCAATTAGGCTTAATGAACATATTATTTAATATGTTGGATTACCTAGATATATTGGTACATCTAATCTTGGTAGTTATTTTCATTTGAGCTTCTTATAATTCTTTATAGGAGTACAATGATATCCCTTACCTCATATTTGAATTTTATCCTAGCCAAGTTCTTAAGTATTATTGAGGATAAAGTTTTATGGGTACTCAACCATTATTTGTTTAAAATCCATGCACAGGCTAAGTTATTGTCTTAGTAGAATTTCTTGTAAAGGAGTAATATCTATGTAACTTTAAAACTCTAAGATTAAAAACATTGTGTCAATGAAATACAAATCTAGTCTTAAAAAAATTTCCCTTTTATCATTCATTACTTCTCTCTTCTCTACATCATAATTCTTGGCCATAGTGAGCACAAGCTCAAGGATTTGCACTAAGAATGGGAATGGTATAACTTAAGGTAAACCACTATCATATATGCTCTAAATCCAATCATTTTTAAATTCTTCATTGACTCTAGTACAAAATATAGCTAAGTCTATGTGACCTAGGTCTGTGTCAATTATTTTATTGATGTTGGAATCCAAGTTATAAGGGACACAAACTCCCTTTTATTTTAACTTCATATCCTTTCTAGACATATACATTGGGTAAATGGGTGAAACAACTAACTAAAGAGTTGGTTGGTCTTTAGGTTTACAATTTACATGTAATTTTCCCCCTTTTATCTTAGTGAATTTTTGTCATGCTTATACAAGGGTTTTTCTATAATGATAATATGGTATGTAATATAAATAGTAAAATATGACATATATATGGTATGGTTTAAACTTGAAAAAACACTTGCAAAGTTTGACCAAAGGTCTAACAGGGCTATGGTCTATATTTACAATTCATATCTCTAGTGGGAAATGAAGGTGAGGAAACAAAGGGGATATTCAACTAGATATTATTAGGGATTTTATATGTTTATTAAATTAAAATATATGGTAGAGGTTTAGGTTGAGAATATTCCTTAGTTTTTAAACTAGGCTAAAGGGGTAGGAATCAGAATTGATGAAAAAACTAGAATTTAAACACAATTTAGTTAAATATTTCTCATGTGAATGTAGAAAATAGAAATTTGGGAGAAAATGAAAATTATTTTACTGATTTTAGAGGAAGACCCTAAGCATGGAAAGAAACCCTATGATTTGTAGAAGAGAATAATGGTAACCAAATTTTATAAAATAGACTAAAGGAAAGACCTAAGAGAATATTGATATGTGCATGCAAGGTCTTGCAAGTTACAGATTTGGTGTTCATTTTCTTGGCTATGGATCTCTAATTCAGGTCATTGCTTGATGATGAATGGCTCTAGTTATGGCATCACTTGGCTTGGAGGTGAACTAGATTTGGTTTTCAATGTTTCTTGGCAACATAGTTTTGGTTTGTAATGTTAAAAGTGATGTCAAAAACCTAAATTATATACCAAAACCCATTAAAAATTCCATGCATGTCACTAATGGTGTTGGATAGGTTAATAGGCATAAATTTAGGTTTCAATAGTCACTTTGCAAGTTTATAACTTGAAATATGTTTGTTATTTTATATTTCCCACTTTATTTAAACATTGGAAATCCAAGAAATCTCCACCTATTTTCAAATCTTTAATATGATTTTCATCCTCCAATTTCCACTTACCTTGGTATTTTGGAGGGAGAGAATGTTTAGGAAATAAGGAGTATAATTTGGATTTCAATTTGCAACGTTACAAAGTTACAAATTTTAGTGGTAATTCCAATTCTCACTTAGGTTTTAATGAAAAGAAAAAGGTGGAGTGTACATCACACTTTGAAACTTTGAATAATTTCAAAGTATAATGAAAATTATGGGTTCTAATTGGGTCTTGGTAGATGGGAAAGTGGAGGTTCAGGTGCATTTTACAACTTTCCAAAGTTACAAATTGCACAAAAAATCTTTGGTTTTCACTTGGGTCTTAAAAAAGGACACTTAGGACTTTTATTCAAAAAATTTAATAGGTCTCCTCTACTGCATAGGGTGTTCTAAGGTTTTTGGAAAAAAGTATAAATAATACCCTTGGGTATGATGTTTTTCCTTAAATTCATGGTCCCATCCTCATCTAGTTCAAAGTTTTATTGACCATCTTCATCAATAATTTGACTATAAAATACCTTTGTATTGGTGATGAAGTCTAAGATGTGTTGGTAATCATTAAATATTTGAAAATTTGTGATATTATTAGGGATGAGGGGGTAGATTATAAATATATAGAGAATATTTTAATCCTCAAATAAAAAATGGGATCTAGGGTACTTGCATAAATAGTTAGTGCATTTTCTAAGTAGTTATTTTGTCTGGGTAAAGTATAAATGTTGAATGTATCAAAATATTAAATTAGGTTGTAAACTCAACTATAATTATTTTAAAATCACTTATAATTTCATGAATAGATGTTTATCACCTACTTAACTACTAGATTAGAGTCTCCCAACACCTTAATATTCTTCACCTTCTTTCCTAGGGTGAACTAAATTCCATGGACCAATACCTCATACAAGGCCATATTATTGGTACAAGAATATTATAGGAAGTATGTAGCTACATAATACTTCCATCTTGGGTTTGTTAATTATACTCCAACACCACAACATCTTTTGGATTTAGAACCATCAAACTTCAATGTCCACAAATAAAACTCTACCATGCATGTTGGTGGTCTATGCTAGAGAAGAACTACTTTTGTTAAATTGTTTGTTTGATTTCTTGAGGTTGGGCCCATAGTCATTTTATTTTCCCATTGGTGATGGATTTATAGTTTGGTTTTGAATAACAGGGTAAACAAGTGGATATATCATATCAAATATCTTATCATTCTTGATCAATTATATGCTCTATTTTTCAATTAGTGAGGGCATCTCATTTAGATCATCATTATAAAGTATAGGCATAAGTGTATTTATGTATGTAATTTCACCATCAAAGGAGCCTAGACCAGATATTTCATTTAAAATTGGGTAATCCATTTTTATATATTCATTTCTCATCGATTAGACACTAGTTCTTTTAGATGATGATGATGTAGTGAAAAATTAGCTTATGGGATAATTTGGGTAGTGTTGATGATTATATGTGTACCACAAATATCCTTAGTGTTCAAAAACACATCTCATTTTATAATTTTAAGAATTTAGAGCATGATTAGCAAATTGTGGCAACTTAAAGTTACCTGTGGTGAAATAGCATCAAATCAATGTTTAACTATTCCCACAAATCTATGTAAATTGATGCTTGGGAGCCATCATTATCCAATTATCTATGAAATACTAGTATCTATGCTAATTCTTAGTGACTTATGATCAAAACTTAAGATATAAACTAATCTAGATGGATATTTATAATGAAATCTAATCTACAGTGATCTAGTTAAAAAGGAGTAAATGAGAAAAGTAGGGAAAAAAGATAACAAGTGATTGATTATCTTAGCCCCAAATATTATGAAAAATATTCAATCATAATTTAGTATGCATTCAAACTAATATATAGTGAAAAATGGCCTAAGCTCATATTTCACTATACACCAGGTAAACTTCAAAAGATGATGTAAATAATCACAAGTAAGAACCAATTTTAATTTAAAGATTTACTACTATAATCAAATAGCATTTATAGATCTAAATACAAAGTAAAATGAAGTGAAGCCAATCCTAGATCCTTTAGCTAATCTAGTATATGCATAAATTAGAAACCCTGTGATTAACTATGAAACCCATAATTCATAAAAACTATTCAAATTTATGACACCAAACTAGCATTTGATAGAAAAGCTATATTAACAAGTGACACATCAAATATGGACAATCCTTTTAGAATTCCTTGATTGTATTAATTGATCCAATTATAAAAAAATTTCTCAAAATTCTCTCTCCTTTTATAGTATGGTAATTCTACCTTTTATAGGAAGGCAATCAGTATACTATTCATTTACTAAATACAACATGTACAAAAGCTAAGGAAAAATATCCTTAAAAATCTCTAGAATATATTTACTTTTCAAAACTAAACTCACCTAGAATCAATATGCTAACATAATAGCATATGGATTACAAAATAATATTCCTTTTTTCAAATATTAGAATGTTTTTACAAAGAAGAATATTAATTAGCTTGTGGGCCCATTGCCAAAGGGTCTCCTTATTGATCTTACAAAAGTTCCATATCCCTTTGATGTTGTTCATTGACAAGATCTTGATCCAAACCTCGCTTTAGGAGGCAGACCTCTTCTTGATCAACTAAGTCATCCAAGTCTTATCATCTTTGGCCATAGATTCATTGATGCTATGTGATTTTTCAATATTTTCTTCAACTTTGAAGATCATGCCCAAAATCTTGCCGTTGTCATACCCTAATTTTCCCTAGCTTTTGCCCTTTACCTTTTGCATTACCAAGGTAACTATATGCTTTTACTTGTCATCATCAATAATGCCTAGGGATATAGTCTTGGTAGGAATATCCATCATAGTGCTTAGGAGTTTCCCAATTCCCTATCATCAGCCATTAGTTTGTCCACACACTTAGACTCTAGATTTTGTCTACCATTATCCCCAATATGGAATTTATGTAGGCCAAGCTAATGGTTTTGAATTTAAGGATTATATCCCTAATAAAAATGCTAATGAGATCCCTTATCTTGGTCTCTACCTCTTACCACTCTATTATTAATCCCTTATCCACCTCACCTTGTTGTCTTAATTCATCTTTCCTAAACTTTATTGACTTCAATGAATCAAACATATCAAATAATGATTCTTCAAACCTATCAATTATAACATTAGGCACTGATAAAATGACATGTGTTTCTAAGGTTTATTTTTCATTTTCCAAATTTTAAATCCTCTATTTCATGACCCTAATTCAAACTCTAACTTGGGCTAAGTGAGCCTATGATAGGCTCTCAATATCTTCCTCATGGATATGAACCTCACCAAGTTGTTACCCTCCAATTGGGGTTAAGCCTGTAAAGGGTTCAACCTTCTGGAAAGTGAAATCAATTCCTATCATGGCTTTCCTTATATTGAACCTCTCTAATCTAGTTATTTCTATATTTAATTACATAATGGTGGATGACTCTATGATTTTTTTAGGTTTTATGACCTATACCCTTGTGTTGGTTAATGCTCATAGAGCATCTAGGATCATCCATTTCTTTACTCTATGGCCCTGAAGTGGTCATAATTCATCATTATTATTGATATTTCATTAAAATATTTATACATGGTTTGATTTCATCATGAAAATAAATGTTGATAGCATTGGTTAAGGCCCAAGAGTGGGAGTGGTAATAGATCTTCTGCAACTTTCCATACAAAAACCAATCAGGGATGATTGGTCTATGAATGGGGGACTCTTTGCTGAGCAAGTTGATCTCACATGTGGGATGAGTGAGAGTAAATTTTGGCTTTTTACTTGATATAATAGGGACCAATGACAACTTTGCCTTTCTCTTTTCCTTGGGTGCCACTGGGACTATGTCAAGGGAAACTTCCTTCCCCTTATCCTCCTTCTCAACCTTATCTTCTTTAACTTGAGCTTATTTAGCTTGTGATTATTCCTCCTCAAAACCATATGCTTTATCAATTACCTTGAGGGAATCTTATAAAATTTCATCAAGCTCAATGGAAATTAGATCTAAGTGCTTAACTAGGGATTATGATCTTTGAGGGAGAGCTAAGGATGAAGGTACCTCACTAGGTCTCTCCTCCAATTTTTTCTTATCAGTTCATTATATAATTTGTCCTTTGGGATATGGGAGCTCCATATAAGGTTATTATTGAGGTGGCCTAGAAGGCCTAGGAAATAAATGGTACTAAAGGGGATGGATTTTCCACATGTACCCTTGCTTTTCATCACTAGTTAGTCTATGTGTGAGCTTGCGGTTGGTATTCTTGAATAGTAGTACTTCCACTCAAAATTGTTTGCCTTTATGTACAAGGTGTCATGAGGACCTAATTGGTGCTTATAGATTGGCTTAAAAAATACTTGATATTTAAATGGTTATCTACCACATTATTTGGATCCCACTATTTAAGGTCATCCAATTAAAATGCAAAAGATTCCCTATGCCTAGACATAGTTTCCACATACTTCCAATCTTGTAAAACCATTATTATTATTTTCAAAGGAAAAGGATGGAGGCCATTCCTTTTATCTTTAAAAAATCCATCAACACCATGAAGGATTTTATATGTAATTTCATATTCTATCAAATTAGGATGAACATAGATAGGTAACCTATATGGTTGAGTTAGGCTTCCATCAATTTTGATAATAGTACAATTTGAGTAAAACTAGATATCTCCCATCAACCCCACATATTTATTAATTAAAAGGGGAATCATAGGCATTAGAATCTATATGATGGCTTCCACCAATTTAAGATAGACATAATCACATATGAATTTCATACGGTGTCTATATTTGAAGATGTGTAACTTTGAGTAGTGGTGTGAAATGGTGGTTCTTCTCTCAGGAGACCATTTCTTGATGTTGGGGACCTTGGTCAAAGTTAGTAGGGCATCTAGAAAATACAAAATCATGAAAACTTATTACTTGTCTTCCTCTTGATATCAGTGAATTATTTCCCTAAGAAGATAATAATCATATCCTCTATTATATGAATGAGTTATTTCTCCACCATAAAGTAAAATAGGACACCTAGGTCTTGTTGACATATGTAATTATAAAGGAACTAGATATTCCATTTAATAGTGTGATGATTACCCTAATTCCTTCCATAAACTAGATAATTGGGATTATTCCCTTAAATTCATGAAACACATGATTTCCTTGGAATAACCTTGGCCTGAGGATGGTATCTAGGTCAGTCTCATTAGTCCATCCTTTGATTATGGGTAGGTCCACATGAGGTTTTGGGAATTTATAATATCTCTCAAAGGCTAGTGGGGTAATGTAAGTAACTCTCCTAAATATTCTTTCATGGATAATTCAATCATTATCAACTCTATAGTATAAAAAAATAGGGGATAATATATCAATGCAGTGAAGTACTAATAGTCTGGCATAACATGGTGGAGACTGGCCATTTGAACTATGACTAGATCATAGTATCTCATGTTAACTATGGAAATCCTTTTTTCTTCTTTGGCGGTGGTATTCATCTCCTCTATTATCCTTAAGAGCTTGAACCAATTCTTATTTTTGTTGTTCAGGGCTGTGACATCTAACTTAGTATCTTTGATAACCCTTCCTTCATTGTATATTGATAGGTATAATTCTATCTCATCTCTCAATTGCTACCTTTAATATGGTATGGATTATGTACTTGTAAATTTTTCACAACTAGATTGTAATTGATCTCTATGATAACTATTTTTCTCTAAAAAATAATTAAATTGATTCTAAATTTACTATAATCAATATGAGTTTACCTAAGGTCTTTTATGCAATTTTTTAGGGCTTTAAAGCTTTAATGGTGGTAGCTCATTTGGAGTGTTGCTCATACATGCTTTAGATTTGATTTAGACCTTTGACATTATATGTTTGCATTTTTAAACACATAATATCTCTTCTTTTTTTGATTTTTGCATGTGTGGTGATTATGTGGAATAAATATATAAATTTTCATGGCATTTTTCATAAATTAATTTTGAAGCACTAGCTATTGGAATTTTAAAAATTCCTTTTTGCTTCACACTATTGGATCAAAATCCTGGATTAGCATAAACCATCAATTGTGATCCAAGCTCTTTCTTTTATTTTGGTTCCCCTTATACTAAGTCCTATGGTTGTGCCACTTAGCACCTCCATAGGCCTTTTAAGCTTTGTCACCTTTGTCAATCATGTATTGAATGTGAATTTAAAATGAATCAAACCTATGGGCTATCGAAGCTCTATTAAAAAGTCATTGTCACCCTTGCACCATTGGGTCATCCCTCCATGACAAAGCATGAGCTGTAGGATCTACAATATGCATTAATTTTAATTACCACATTATTAAGGTAGGGACTTAGGTTTAAAATCTTATTCTATGGTTTATTTCATGTTTACCAAACATGAAATAAACTTTGAGCTAAAGTGTTTTATGCCTAAGTTTTTTAAGATTCATACAAAGGGGACCATGGCTAGATATTTTAAGTCAAATTTTATGTTTTGTTTAATAAACACAAGACACACTTTGGGATAAAATACTTATGCTAAACTCTATGAATATTCTTGAAGGGGGGGTCAAAATGGCCCAAGGATTAAATGCTAAATTTTGACATATGGATTTATTATATTGATAAACATAAAAAAACTTCAGTTAAAATCATTTGGCCAAGTTTCATGTTTCAAATACCTTTAAAACAAGATTTAACATGAGTCTCTAGCCTAAGGTTCATGGCATTCAAATAAATGTAATGGGTACGTTAAGATATATACTTAGACTAAGTTCATTTTACATATATTTAGACTATGGGACTATTTCAACATTTATAATTCAAATATTTCAAGAATTTGAACATCCTCTAAATGTTTCCAGTCATCTACAAAATAATTTATAGGCCTTTTTAAACATTTTGGAGTCTATCCTAGTCTTGAGTAAAATAATTCATTAGATTAAATTTGATAGTCTCACATATGTCAAATACGTCATCACAGATGTCAAATGATGGTTGTGTGAATATTAAATTTAGGCTCATAAAGTTTTTATTATTGATGGGATTAAAGTTGATAGTCATGTAAACATCAAATACATCCTCACAAACATCAAATTATAGTCATGTGAACATCAAATTTAAGTTCATCAAATTCCTGTATCCAAGTGTGAGAGTGCCACTTGGCACCCCCATATGGTCTCCTAGGATCTTGGACTCAATTCACTCCATTATATCAAGAATTGTAATTAAGTGAGAGTTATTTGATCATGATCTAGGAGCTTATTCATGATTGGTCTTGTCTATCTTGCAGGACTCTTTGATTTTAATATTCAAACATATGAGTGCCACATGGTAACTCTACAGAGCTTCTAGGATTTTGAATTTTCAATGATGTCATTGCTCCATCTGATCTTTGACCTATGATGAAGTGAGAACCATTGATTATGATCTGAGTGCTTGATTGTGATTGGTACAAAAGACCAAATGCTTAGCTTTATCAAGATTTCTTTACATCATTTGATCAAGAGGTTGTAAGGAAACATGGATCATTAGATCTTGAAATTTTCATGTTTTTTAAGTTAAGAGCCAAACCTTCATCGCTCCATTAGATTAATCTCAATGATGAAGTGTGGACCATTATATCTATATGATGTGAGGAAACTAAGCTAAAACTTGGGAACAAATGTGAACTTAGGATAAAGATTTTAGACTAAGGTCCTATTTGTGCTAACAAATATGATGGGGCCTTAGTATTAAAACTTTAGGCTATGTAGGAAATATTTAAGGGAAATTCACTAGGACATAAAGGGACCCTGTTATTTTTAAAATTTAGACCATGATTATGAATAAAAGGAGCAAAGGGGAAAATAAAAGTGGACCAAACATAATTTTTAAGCTAAGGTTTGGTCATGTTGAAAAACACAATCAAGCCTTAACATAAAAATTAGGCTTAACTCTAAAACATATTTAAACTATTACTACCAAATATTCCCACCAAATTTGAATTCAAACATGAACCAAGGGTTTATGACAAAGTTCTAGAACATGAACCAATAGTAAGGGATCCATGAAACTTACAACTTAAAGACATGAAGACCAATCATTATTAATGTTAGGTAAGCTTTAAAACAAACCATAAATTAATACCAAAGTTTGACAGAGTCCCAATCATTATAATATTCAAAATAGGCCATGCTTGTAGGGTTAAACTTATAAACATCTCAAGGGTACCAATTTTAAAAAATGGGAGTATGTTGACCTCAATTAATGGTGAATTCTAGGGGGAACATGGTAATATGTTAGAACTTAGATACTCTGGTTCAGACAAACAACTATGCCATCCACTTGATTTGATCAATGCCATTTATCTAGACTAGTTTTATGGTTGAAACAAACCTTGTACCTATAGAATTAGGATAAACATTAAGGTATAATCATACTATGTTTGTGCTTTGGTTCCACTTACATTTTTCCATGGGATTTAGGAAACAACTTCCAGGTTTGATATCCTTAATCATTAACACTAACTTGGAGCATGTTTAGGTATCCATTAAGAACCATGATTCTAGCTTAGGGATGGATTGAGCATTTCTATGCTACCAACCAGGCATCCATATCCCTAATAGAGATGCCTTTAGCTCTACTCTAGGCCTTGATCCAATGTCAAATAGGTGTCCATAGTCCTAATAGAGGTTATCAGAATCACCTATGTTTAAAATATTTTTTGATTTTTCATTACATTATTATTTTTATGTTTTTTTTAGTATTTTATGCTTTAATATAGGTTAGGAACCAAGGTATCCAAGTTTAAGGATTTGTTCAAGTATTTGACCCGCAAAAAATCACCTATGGTTACAACCATTATCCCATGCAAGGATGTTTATTAAGTGCAAATATGATTGTGTCTCAATAAATTAAACTTGGATCCTACAAGTGCCAATGTTCTTAAAATTAATTTTTTAGGTTAGGTTAATGCTTAAGTTCTCATGGAGTAGTTGGTTTCTTTTACTAGTCTTTACTAGTTTATTCAAATAATAATGTGAGGCTCATATTTTAGAACCATGGTCAGCATATGTATTATGTTTATACTCTCATTTATAATCTATGGGAATTCAATAAATTAAATAAAATTTGAGCTCAAGGTTGTCCAAAAGGACTTATTGGAATCAAGGAACAAGGCACCAAAATAAAACACACAAAAGAAAACACTAAAGAAAGACACAAAAGGAAATAAAAAAATATACACATGGTTATATACAAATAAGGACAGGAACAAAAAAATTGAAATAAACTAGATAACCTACCTATATTAATCCCAACAATATTATAGTTTTACTCCATAAAGACTTCAAGTGGAGTAGTATAGAAGTAATGCTTGAGGTACTACCCATTGATAGGCACTGTGAACTTCACTCCTTACCAGTCTTTGAGCTTAAAGGTGTTATTTCCTAGTGTGTTTGAAATATGATAGGGGCCAATCCATAGAGGTTTGAACTTTCTATGCTTATCCTTAGGCTCAAATGATTTGTCCCAAAGGAGAACTAGGTCCCCTTGTTTAAACACCCTGATCTTTGATTTTTTTTAAACCATCTCATTACTATGGTCTGATGTCTACTAAAGTCAATAAAATCTTGCTCCCTTGCATACTCCATCTAAATGATGTCTATCAATCTTGAATCTATAGGCTCCTAGATTTCCTTGATGTATTCTTATATGAATTTGTATGTAAGCAATTTGAGGGTGAGATTAAAGATTGGTTCTTGGCCATACACCAATAGAAATTGTGATGCCTTCAAGGTTTGTTTGATTATGATCCTATCTACCCATAAGTTATATTTGAGAAATTTATGCCAATTTTTGGGCTCATCTGCAACATATTTATTGATTACCTTCATTAGGTTCTTGTTGGTAGACTTAGACACTCCACTTCTTTGGGGATAATGGTTGGATGAGAACTTGAGACAAATTACATTGTCATAGGCCCATTATATCATCTCAATGGATATAAATGTAGATCCATTATCAGACACCAAATAGATTAGAGTTCTAAATCTAGTATAGATGTTATCCTCCAAGAAACTGATCACTTCTTCAATCTTGCATTATTTGGTGGCTATAGCTTCAATCCACCTAGTGCAATAATCTATGATAGTCAAGACATATTTTTGAACTTCAAATGAATTAAGGTTAATCATCCCAACAAAATCCAATCCCCATTGAGCAAAGGGTTTATCAACCATAAATAGATGTAAAGGCACTATTACCTTTAGTTCTTTCATGCTAAAAATCTGACATGAGTGACATTCCCTTACTATTTATTATCATCTTTGAAAATAGTTGGCCAATAGTAGCCAACTTTAAGGATATTGTGGGATATATTTCTCCTAGATGGAAATCCACTACCTAGATTTTCATGGAAGGTACTCATGATTTGGGTAGCTTCTTCTTTTGTGATGCATCTTAGGTAGATTCCTTCAAATTTCCTTATGTACAAGATCCCATCTTTAATTAGATAATGGGTTACTTTTAGCCTTAATGCCCTCTTTTTTTCCCTATATAGTCTTGCTAGATACGTACCATTGATTAGTAAATATATGATGGAATCATATCACTCACTATCTTGAAAACTATATTGATCAACTTGCATAATACTCAGCTTGGGGCTAGTATTAACAATCATTTGGATCAAGCCTTGACTATTTACCAATTTTATTTTCTTCATTTATATGTCTTATTCCTACAAAACTGACATCTATTTACCTCTGTGTTCTCCAAGCTCATTATAGATCAACATAGTATTTGTGGTAGGGATAGGTAAAATATAATGCACCTTATTTTGAAGGATATAATTCCTAAATTTCATTACTACCTTAACTAATGCATATACATGTTTATCAATTAATGAATAGTTTAAATTAACATTCTTAAATCTAATACTCATAAAAGTAATTGGCTAGTCACACCCATCAATATTTTGAGTTAAAACTATAGCCATAGTATGGTCAGATGTAAAAGAGTAGAGATAAAAGTCCCTTTAAAAGTCAAGACTTATTAAGACTAGAGCTTGGCTAATGTATTTATTGATATCATTGAATGCCTTCATAGACTCTTCATCCCAAGTGAACTTAGCATCCTTATTTAGCATGTCATTTAGTGGCTTGACAATCTCTACAAATCCAAAAATGAACTTTCTTACAAAGTTAATCTTACCAAAGAATGACTTTAGCTCTTTTCTAGTATTTGGAGGCTCTATCATAAATATAGTTTCCACTCTTTTAGGATATATAGAGATCCGATCCTTAGATATTATATGACCCAATAATTTTCCTTCAGTAAAACAAAAGATACTTTTATTGGGGTTTAAGGAGATTCCATACCTTTTTAATCTTTCAAAAACTTGTTGTAAGTGCATAAAGTGATTTTCCTTATTTTTTAAAAAAATTGTTAGATCATCCATATGTATAATGATGCACTTACCTATTAGGACCTGCAAGGCATGGTCCATATCTATCTGAAAGGTTTCTCCTACATTGATTAGCCTAAATGGCATTATCTTGTAGGAGAAGGTTCCCTACTTGGTTGTGAAGGTTTTTTTCATCCTATCTTACCTATCAACTAACACCTAATTGTAACCTAAAAATCCATCAAGGAAAGACATAATAGCTGACCCTAAAACAACTTGAATCACTTGGTCAAGAGAAGAAAGATGATAGTTATCATTTTAGATGATGTGTTCTAATTTCTAAAATCAATGCATAGCCTAATATCACTATTATTCTTCCTGATTGGCACCAAATTAGCCACCCAGGTATAATTCATGATGGGAAACATAATTCTATCATCTAGTAATCTCTTGACCTCTTTAAATATCATTAGTTTTAGGACATGATTCACTGGCCTTTGCTTCTATCTAAAGGGCTTAAAATTTTATTTAAGGGGTATAATATGGGTGATTACCCTTGGACCAAATATCTTTATGTCATCACAAGACTAATCTATGACATCCTTTTATCTTGTTAGTAACTCTTTGGCCTTCTTATTCTCAATATTAATGTAGGCCTTTCCCATGTTCACTAACTAAGGCTGATCTTGGGGTCCAAGATCTATTACATTTTAGTCCTTCCCACTTATCTTAAGAATTTTGGGAACCTCAACCAATTTATCTTGGTCAAATAGCCTCTCTAAGGTAATCATGCCTTTAGGTATTTTATTGTCATTCAACTGAATGACCTTACTATTAAATTTTTCCTCCTTAAGTGCATTTTCATTAGTCTCATCAATGATATGAGCGTCAAATTATCTATAATAAGTTATTAAATCTAATATTTATTGATCGTCACTAAAGACCTAAAAATGGTTCACATTATCAAGGACTAAAGGATAAGGTATTAGCTCAATGATGAAGTTGGGTGAGTCCTAGTTGGGCATGAGGTTGGATGTAGTAGATGCCAACTCATCAGTAGCTTGGTTATCTTTTCTTAGGATGGAGACAATTCTAAAAGCATCAAAAGACTCAATGAAATACTAGACTTGAAATTTATACCTCTTGAGGTATGAGAGTTTGCATTGATATTTTATTCTCACCTAATTGACTACTAGTTCTGATTCCCCATAGGCTAGTAGTTCTTTGACCTTATCATTTTTATCAAATTTCAAACCTAGGATAAGGATTTCATATTCAACAAGTTTTTAGTACAAGAGAATTGGATCATGTAGGATGCCTAATATTTCTTACCACTAGGATCATTTAGGACAATAATAACTCCATATCTAGCTTTACATCTAGCACCATCAAAATGTAACTTCCATAGTCTAGGAACAACATGAGTAATTTTATGACCACATACCTTTATAGCCTCTAAGGTGAAAATCCCTAAGTTTGAGTTAATTATGTTAACCCTTTCATTGATGGAATTGTACTCAGTAATCATGTACTTCATCCTTGGATCTTTCTCAACCTTGATTTGATTTAGATCTCCCTTTCAAGGTAGTCATAAGTGTGAGAAATCTGTGGACATGTAACCATTCAAATATTTAGTCCATTCCATATTTAACAAGATTCCATACACATCAATAATGTCAGAAACTTAGATATCAATAAATTATTGCACTATAGGCTCAGAAGCTAATTGCATATGAACATTTAAAATCTCCCTAATTTTTTTAACACTAGATTTTTCTAACTGAGTTATAACTCTATTAGACTTAATAGGATTCAAGCCAAGCTATTTGAAAATACCTGCTAGCATGATATTGGTAGATACACCATAATCTAATAAGTAATTATGCAAGTTCTTAATAAACATCCTGATAGTGAGCAAGAAAGGAGGAGATTCTACCTTAGCTTTTTGCACAACCATATTAAGATGGTCATCGTTGGGTGTCTTTCTAGAATTCTTTGATAATGATTCTAGTAAGATGTCCCTTTGTTATATAATCTACTTTAGTTTATGTAGTGTAATGTTAGCCTTTATCTTTTTCATATCCTCAAAAATGTTATATCCAATTTTATTAGAATAAATAGGAATATCAATGTTGGGCTTAGAGGTACTCCCTTTGGGTGGCTCTGGATTATTGCTTGAACAAGTGTTTGGAGGAGTTACAAAGTTATTTGGAGACATTGATGTAATCAAGGGTTGCATCTACTCTCTATTCCTCAAGGGATAAGTCTTCTTTAAGAACTATTTTAAGTCCTATATCTTCTTAGGGATATCATCAAGTCCATTCTACTCTTGAAAGGGGAAACCAAAGGTCTCCACCATAAAGGCTTGATTAGATGATTTGGATCTTGAGGTGCCTACACCACTTTCCTTATTAGGGACCACTTCAAATGTATCCAACTCATCTAGGAAATCTTCAAAAGTTTTACAAAAATCTATACAATCAATCTCACCATGCTTGGTTGTATAATGCACTCTAAAATAATCAGGTAATGTAATATTAGTAAGATTAATATCCATTGTCTTATTGTTAGAAGATGGTTTATTATTATTATTATTATTATTATTATTATTATTATTATTATTATTATTATTATTATTATTATTATTATGGAAACTATCATTCTAAAACCTATTATTTGGCTTATTAAACCTTTGAAATGAGAAGTTCTTACCATAGTTTTATCTATTATTTCCTACTTATTTCTACAACTAAAGGAAATTAGTGCTTAATTTTTGGACCATTTTCAAGATAAACTCATTCTCATTCTTGGGAGTTTTAGAATTGTGCACCTGGTTATTATTAGTAGATGGTATTAAATATCTTTGATCATTTGCATTGAAGCCATTTGTAGGATGGTTTAAGAATCCTAAGTTTTGATTGGGAAAAACATGACTTAAGGGTAATCAATTTAGATTTGGGATTTGATTCAAGGCTAGAATATTTTGGTTATTGTTGGGGAATATGTTCAAAATAGGAGTACATGAGTTGATATTTGGGACTGAGTAGGCCATTTATCTTTGGGGTTGTATTTGATCATTGATGATCATTGATTCATAATAATCCCTAGCCAATGAAGTTATATCTGGAATGGATCTCTTTAAAAATACAAAGTTCATGGGATCTATTGCATCTTTGTAGATTTCTAGAGATAAAACATCATGAGGTTTGTAAGGTTATATATTCCTAAAATAAATCTTCTAAAATTTGGCATTAAAGGACCTAATAGGATCACTTTTATCCCTCTTAATGGTGGTTAACTAGTGATAAATTACACATGGACTAACAATTTTACCAAATTGATCTATATATATATATATATATATATATATATATATATATATATATATATATATATATATATATATATATATATATATATATTAGTGAAACCATCCTAGCTAGTAATATAATTGTCAGGAAAGTTCAAAAACTAATCATAAGCAACATATTTAAAGGTAAAGGGAAATAACCTACAAGATACATCCTCCATCACAAAATTTATTAACCTTAAATCATCCTTGAAAGACTTAATGTGTTCTTCAACCATCACTATACCAATTAGATTAAATGTAGGCAAATATTTCTTAGGGTTATGTGGGAGATCATGTACCACACCTAGCACATTGATTAAAGAATCTCCCAACCAAGCCATACCTAGACAAAGGTTGAAGCAAAGATACATTAAAGAGGTGAAGTTATAAAATATTTGGATCTCTTGTGTCTACCTTTATCATGCCTGGCTCTTCTATGAGCCTTAAGTTCAAGAAAAGGTTCCCTTGTCTCTATGTGTGATATGGTTCGAAACCTTGGCAATTCCATCTTGAAGATTGAAGATCCTATTTTAATTATGATGTATTAGGCTAATATCTATAAATAAAAAGGATTGAACCTAAACATTAAGCTCATTTTGTAAAGATTGTATAAATAATAGTAAAATACATTGATATTTGCCTAAGATAGCTCAAAGATATGTCCAATTATTCATATATGATCTATATTTATAATTTTAAGTATAAATAAGCTTAGATATATGAAAGATAAGATAAACATTGATCAAAAAAGTCATCCTAACTTTAAATACTATGAATTCTTAAGTCTTAAGCCAAATTTACCAAAAACAAGGATTAAGCCTTAAAGAACTGTGATATTTGTCTAAGGAATCACAAATATAGGTCAAAGACCAAAAATATCAATGATATTTACACTTATAAGCAAAGGATTACTCAAAATCATAAAGATAACATCAATCTAAGATAAAAATAAACTAAAATCAATAAAGATTAAACCAATTCATAGAGATGCCCTCCTTCTAGTGCTAGCCAGACTTGTGATTGCTCTATGTGTACCATAGATGTCCTTAGTGTTCAATAATAGTTCTCATTTTAGAATTATAGGAATTCAAATCATGAGTAGAATGTTTTGGAAACTTAATGTTACCTGTGGTGAAATAGTGGCAAAATAATGTTTAACTATTCCCAAAAATGTATGTTAATTAATGGTTGGGAGCCATCATGGTCCAATTCTCTATAAAATTCTAGTATATATGCTAATGCTTAGTAAATTATGATCAAAAATTTAGATATAAACTAATTTGTATGGATATTTATAATGAAATATAAGCTACAATGATCTAATTAAAAAGGATCAAATGAGAAAAGTAGGGAAAAAAGAAAACAAGTGATTGTTTATCTTAGCCTCAAATATTATGGCAAAGCTTCAATAAAAACTAAGTATGCATTCAAACTTATATATTGTGAAAAATATCCTAAGCTCAAATTTCACTATACACCAAGCAAACTTTGAAGGATGATGTAAAGAATCACAAATAAGAACTAGGTTTATGTTAAAGAATATATTTAAAATAGGGAATATTATTTTTTAAGGCATATGTTAGTCTATTAGCATAGAGGCAATATGCTAATAAACTAGCATATGTCTTAAAAAATAATATTCCCTATTTTAAATATTAAAATGCTTTTATAAAGAGGAATATTAATAAGCTAGTGGGCCCATTGCCAAAGGGTCTCCTTTTTGTTCTTGCTGAAGTTCCATATCCCTTTGATGTTATTCATTGATAAGATCTAGATCCACATCTGGCTTTAAGAGGTAGACCTCTTCTTAATCACCTAAGTCATCCAATTCCCTATCATCTCTGGCTATAGATTCTTTGATGCTTTGGGATTCTACAATATTTTACTTAGTTGTGAAGATCATGCCCAAAATCCTTCCATTGTCATTGTCTAATTTTCCTTGGATTTTGTCTTTTACCTCTTTTATTACCAAGGTAACTATATGTTTGTAATTTACATCATCAATAATACCCATGGTTGTAGTCTTGGTAGGATTAGCCATCATAGTGCCTAGGAGTTTCTCATTTCTAGTGATCAATTCCCTATCATCAACTATGAGTCTATCCAAACTCTTTGTCCACACACTTAGACTCTAGATTTTATCCACAACTATCCCCAATATGGCATTCAAGTGGGCTAGGCTAATGGTTTTGAATTTAGGTATTCTATCCCTGATCAAAATGCTAATGAGATCCTTTATCTTGGTTTATGCCTCCTACCACTATGTTATTAATCCCTTAGCCACCTCACCTTGTTGTCTTAATGCATCTTGCCTCAAATTTATTAACTTTAATGAATCAAACATATCAAATAATGATGCTTCAAATGTATTAGTTATAACATCAAACATAAATAAAATGGTCTGTCTCTAAGTTTTCTTTTTCTTTTTCCAAATGTTGAATCCTCTATTTCATGCCCTTAATGCTAACTATTACTTGGGTTGAGTGGGCCTCTAATAGGCTCTCAATATCTTCCTCTTTGATAGTAACCTCACCAATTTGTTTCCCTCCAACTAGGGTTAAGCCTGTAAAGGGTTCAACCTTTTGAAAAGTGAACTCATCAATTCTTATCATGGATTTATTTATAGTGACTCTTTATAATCTAGCTGTCTCTAGATTGAACTACAATTTAGTGGATGATTATATGAATTTTGGAGGTTCTAGGACCTCTACACTTATGTGTTTTGATGCTCTTGGAGCATCCATTTGCTTGCTTTGTGGCCCTATAGTTATCAATATTTCATTAAATCCCTTATCCATAGATTCATTTATTAATGAAGATCAATATTGATAACCTTTCTCAAGGCCCAAGAGTGGGAGTGGGAAGGCATCTTATATATATTTCCATACACAAACCAATTAGGGATGATTGGTCCATGAATGAGTAAATCTTCACTGAACAAGTTGATCTCACTTGTGGGATGAGTGAGAGTTAACCTTGGCCTTTTCCTTGATCCAAGAAGGACCAATGCCAACTCTGCCTTTCTATTTTCTTTGGGTACCAATGGGACTATGTTAATGGAAAATTACTTCCCCTTATCTTCTTGCTTAGCCTAATCTACTTAAACTTGAGCTTTTTTAGCTTGTGCTTATTCATCTTCAGATCCATATGCTTCAACAAGGACCTTAAGGGTATCCTCTACCATTTCATCAAGCTCAAAGACAATCAGCTCTAAGTGCTCAACTAGGGATGGTGGTCTTTGAGGGAGAGTTGAGGATGAAGGTCCCTCGCCAAGTCTCTCTTCTAAATTTTCCTTGCTAGTTCCTTATATAGTTTATCCTTGGGGAAATGGGAGCTCCATCTGAGGTTTTTCCTGAGGTGGCCTAGAAGGTCTAAGAAAAAAATGGTATTAAATGGGATGCATTTTCCATATATCCCCTTTATTTTCATCACTAGTTAATCTATGCATGATCTTGAGGTTGCTATTCTTGAATCTAGCTAGCACTTCCTCAAAATTACTGGCCTTTATGTATAGGGTGTCATAAGGACCTAATTGGTGCTCATAGATTGGTTTGGGTAACTTCTTGCTCTTTAAATGGTTTCCCACTACATTATTTAGATACCACTATCTGAGGTCATCCAATCAAAATGTAAAAGATTCCTGATGCTTGGACATGGTGTCCACCTACTTTCAATCTTGTAAAATTATTCTTCCTATTATCAAAGGAAAGGGATGGAAGAGGCATTTCCTTTTCTCTATACAAAATCCATCAACATCATGAAGGAGTTAAGATGCAATCTCCTATTATACCAGCTTGGGAGGAGCATAAATAGGGAACCTATATGGTTGAGTTAGAATTCTCTCAATTTTGATAACAATTCAATCTGGGTAAAACCAGATATCTCCCATCAGCTCCACATATTTTTTAATCAAAGGGGGAATCCTAGGCATGATAATCCTTGTGATGGCTTCCACCAACATAGAATAGACACAGTCACATATGAATTTCATTTGGTGTCTAAAATCAAAGATTTGTAACTTTGAGTAGTGGTGGGAAATGGTGGTTATACCCTTAGGAGACTAGTTCTTGATGTTGTGGACCTTGGTTGAAGCTATCAGGCCATTTAACAAATAACACATCATGAAAAAATACTTGATTGTCTTCCACTTGATAGCAGTGAATTATTTACATAAGAAGACACTAATCATATCCCTTATTAGAGTAATAAGTTGTTTCTCCACCATAAAGTAAACATAAGACACCTAGGTCTTGTTGACATATGTAGTTGTAGGGGCTCTAGATATTCTATTTAATAGGGCCATGATTACCATAATTTAGACAACTGGGATTCTTCCCTCAAAGTCATATAACACATAATTTCCTTAGAATAACCATGACCTAAAGATGATATCTAGGTCATTCTCACTATTTTATCCTTTGATTGTGTGTATGTCTACATTGGGTTTTGTGAATTTATAATAGCTCTCAAAGGCTAGTGGGGAAATGTAAAAAAACTCTCTTAGAGCTTCCTTCATAGATAATCCAATCATTATCAACTCTAAATTCTATAAAAATATTGGCTATGAGTTCAATGTAATTAAGCACCTTTAATATGGTAGCAAGATGGTGAAGGCTAGCCATTTGAACTATGACTATGTCATAGTATCTCCTATTAGCTATGGCAATCCTTTGTTATTCTTTGGTGATGGGATTCATCTCCTCTATGGTCTAGAAGATCTTGGATCCATTCCTATTTCCATTTTTTAGGGCTATGACATCCAATGAGGTATCTTTTAAAAACCTTCCTTCATTTTTTGTAGATAGGTACAACTTTGTCTCATCTCTCAATTACTACTTTAGAGATGCCATGAATTTTGTACTTGCAAATTGTTCACAACTAGATTTTAATTGATCTTTGTGATAGCTCTTTTACACTCAACATAGAATTAATTTTATTCTAAATTTATTGTAATCAATCCATGTTTACTTAAGTTCTTTTATGCAATTTTTTAGGGCCTTAAAGCTTTAATGTTTGTAGCTAATTTTAAGTGTGGCTCATACATGATTTGGATTTGATTTAGACCTTTGCCTTTATACATTTTCATTCTTAAAAACACAAGATCTCTTCTTTATCACTTTTTGATTATGTGGTGCTTATGTGGCATCAATTAGGAATGTTTCATGGAATTTTTCATAAATTCCTTTTGAAGCACTAGCCATTGACATTTAAAAAATTCCTTTTTGCTTAACATTATTGGATCAAAATCCTAGATTAACTTGAGCCATCAATTTTGATCTAGGCTCTTGCTTGTATATTGGTTCCCCTTGTATTATTTCTTGTGGTTGTCCTACTTGGCACCTCTAAAGGCCTTTTGAGCTCTAACAACTTTATAAATCATGTATTGAATGCATGTTCTCCATGTGTCAAACCTGTAGGCTCTCAGAGGTCTATTAAAAAGTCATTTTTGCCCTCACACTATTGGGTCATTCCTCCATGATGAATCACAAGTTGTAGGATCTATAAGATGCATGAATTTTAGTTAGCACATTATTAATTTAGGGACTTAGGCTTAAAATCTTAGGCTAAGGTTTATTTCATGTTTATCAAACATGAAATAAACTTTATGCTAAAGTGTTTTATGACTATGTTTTTTGAGATTCATACAAAGGGGAGAATTGCTAGATATTTTAAGTCAAGGTTTACATTATGTTTAATAAACACAAGACATACTTTGGGATGAAATAATTATGCTAAACTCTTTGAATACACATAGATAGGGGGGCCAAAATGGCTTAATAGGGATTTATTTTATTAATAATCATAAAAACCTTCAATTAAAATAATTTGGGCCAAGTTTCAAGTTGAAAAGATCCTTTTAAAATAAGATTTAGTATGAATCTCTAGCCTAAGGTTCATGTCATTCAAACAAATGCAACGGGAACCTTAAGATATAGACTTAGACTAATTTAATTTTGCATATATTTAAACTATGAGACTATTTCAACATTTATAATTCATTGATTTCAAGCATTTAAACATCTTTCAAAGGTTTCTAGTCATTTGTAAAACAATTTATATGACTTTTAGTAATATTTTGGAGTCTATCTTAGTCTTGAGAAAAATAATTCATTATCTTAAATTTGACGGTCTCAAAAACATCAAATATGTCCTCATGGATGTTAAATGATGGTCATGAAAACATCAAATTTATGATCATGAAGTTATTAGTTTTGATGCGCTTAAAGTTGATGGTTATGCAGACATCAAATATATCCTCATGGGCATCAAATGATGATCATGAAAATGTCAAATTTAAGCTCATAAAATTATTATGTCCCAATAAAAGAGTGCCACTTGGCACCATCATGGGGCCTCCAATGATCTTAAGCCTAATTAACTCCATTGGATCAAGAATTATGATGAAGTAAGAGCCATCTAATCATGACTGGGATCTTTCTCATGATTGGTCTCTTCTATCCTATGGGCCTCTTTGATTTTAATCTTCAAATGTGGGAGTGTCATGTGGAATCTCCATGGAGCTCCTCATATTTTGACTTTTTAATTATTTTTTTCCTCCATCTGATCTTTGTCTTGTGATGAAGCGAGAACCATTGATAATGATATATGTACTCAATCATGATTGGTCCAAAGCACAAAGTGCTTAGCTTTATCAAGATTTATTCACATCATCTAATTGAAAGGTTTTGAGGAATCACAAATCATTGAATCTTATGATTTGCATGTTTTTTAAGTTAAGACCTAGGCCTTCTCCACTCCATTGGATCAATCCCTATGATGAAGCACAAACCATTGGATATGTAAGATGTGAGAAAACTAAGTTAGAACTTGAGACCAAATGAAAACTTAGGGTAAAGTTTTTAGACTAAGGTCTTATTCATGCTAACAAATATGATGGGGCTTTAGTATTAAAACTTTAGTCTAAGTAGGAAATAGTGAACGGAACCTCGTTAGGACATAAACAGACCTCGTTAGCATAAAATTTAGACCATGGTTATGAATTAAAATGAGAAAAGGGGAAAATAAAAGTGAACCAAACATAATTTTTAAGATAAGGTTTGGTCATGTTGAAAAACATGATAAAGCCTTAACATAAAAATTAGGATTAATTCCAAAACATATTTAAACTTTTCTTACCAAATACTCCCACCAAATTTGATTTCAAATGTGAACAAAGGGTTTATGCCAGGGTTTTAGAACATGAACCAAGGGCTCTATGAAACAAGTAAATTAAAGACATGAAGACCAATCATTATCAATGTTATGTAAGCTAAAAAAAACCATAAATCAATACCCAAGTTTGATAGAGTAGATGATCTTATAATTTTTATAATATTTAAAATAGGCCATGCTTATAGGGTTAAGCTTCAAAACATCTCAAGGCTCCCAATTTTAAAAAATGGGTTTATGTTGACCTCAACAGGTGGTGATATCCACTTTGACTATCCCATTAGGAAAATATCATAGCCTCTTAATTAATATTTGATTCATCATGTTTCAAACTCTCACACACTAGAGAAGCATTATAAAATGAGGTTATCTCAGGGCACCATCGAATTCCTCTTCCTCTAATCAGTCTAATTCCTCAAACTCAATTTTTTTTGAATCGTCAACAAATTTATTAAGAGGTCTCCACTAACTTCTATTTTTTTTCCTAGTGTGTATACCTTAGGTTCTATTATTCATTAAAAAACTCATTTGTCTAGTTATACTTAGTTATCATATGGGTCATCTTTAGTTCTCACTCAATTATAATATGATTATGTAGACCACATCATGGCAGCCACATGTGAGAAAAATTGATTTCCATATAGCCATTGAGTGTCCTTAACCAGTCTCTAATGAATAACATACCATAAAAATTAGATATATCTACCACTTGGAGGACATCAATTAATTTTTGAATCCTTGGATTTGATTCCAATTACATGTGTGTATGATTTAACTCCCCCACTACTTTCACCTCTATTTTATCAAGTTGTACTACCTTTTTATTTTTATTGGTAGGTGTAAGGTCCAACTATTGGTAAATATAATATGGTATGATGTTCTCAAAGGCACTTGAATAAACTAAATAATTATGTATTTTCTTTCCAAAGATTTTAACCATTTGGAGAAAGGATGTAGTCTTAGTTATTTCTTTATATAAAGCCACATGTGCATTAGATGTTTTAATAGATTCCTTGCCCTTAAAATTAGAAAATTATTTCAAAATAAAATCCCTCTAATTATACATTTACAATAATTTAAACATAGAATATTAGCTTTGGTTTTCTTTAAATCCTCTAAAATTTCATATCTAGGTTTACCTTAGTTTTGATGTCTTTTAGGTGGAGTATGCACTACATAGTTCTTAAGTTGATAAGAGACAGGGGTAATTTAGGTGGGGGAGGATTATTATTAGAATTCCCATTAGCTAGGACCTAAGTGTTGCTCAGAGGAGTAGATATGGTCAATGGGTTGATTGATTTACTCCTTAGCTGGTTATTATTCCCTCTTTGAAATTACCTAAAAGCATGGATCTCATCTACATTGTTTTCAAGTTAGTTGACATCCTCAAAAGGAAATTCATATGTTTCCAATACTAAAGTTGTGGCCTAGGTTCCATCTATCTTGGTTTCAACTCTTCTTGAGAGTAGGCATAATTTCCATATTATATACCTCCTTTTAGAAGATGTCAAAAGTGGTTATGAATTTGATATAGTTTGTCTTTGCATGGCTAGTTATGTTATGAAATATAAACTAGGATTTTAGGGCCAAGTCAGCTAAGTTCACATAATTAGAACCATGATTATTATTCTATTTTCCATTATCAAAAGGACTAGGCACATTTTTATTATTAAATTGGGAATTTCATTGTCCATTAAACCTATATAAATTTGTATTCCTGAATGGGGGTGTTTTTTTTGCATTTTAATTTTAATTTTAAGGGCCTTGCCTACATAAGTTGACTACATCAATAGATATATATTGAACTATTTATCTTAGATTACCTATTTCAGGGTCTATGCCAGCATTTGGTTGATTTTAAAATTATTATTGTGGGTTTGTCACATGTTTATCAACATTTATAAGTACTAGGGTAGTAGGGTGTGTTTGATTAAGAGCGTCGTTGGCCAAAACTTGATTGTTCATGATTGAGGGGACTATCAATGTATTTCTACTTGAAGTGGCATGACTAATAGTACTTTGTATATCATTTGCATTATTGTAAATGACTAAGATAATTTGATTATTATATACTTGTGTTAAATCATGGTTTGGAGGCACATAGGGTTGACCACTAGGCATGTGGTTCATTGGTGTTAGATTATACACTGGACTCAAACTTCCATACAAAGATCCCACAATGGGGTTCATTAATGGAGTGATTTGGCTGAGAGCTAAGTTAATCATGAGAATTTAGTTATAAGCTCTTAGTTGTCTTAAATATGGTAAAGTACTTTCATTTTATCCTTGTGGAACCATTTAGTGTTCTATGTTCATAACTTAGCTATAATCCAATGATAGGGATGAAAGTGTAGTTGGGGTAATTCTAAGGAACATTGATGTCAAAATATCAAAAGCCCTTAACTATGTCTATATGATAGGGTTTTATGCTAATATGTAGGATGCCTTAAGCATTTATTATAGATTATGAAAATAAACATTGAACATGCTAATAATCTCATTGTGCTCTCTCTTAGCAGCATCAAAATGGTGTATATGACAACAAGTTTGACGTGAAGTCTAAAATGGTTAATAAAGGCTATCTCTAAATCAATCCAAGAATTAATTGCCCCTGGGGTAACCCAAGATACTAGGAATAGGTGGCTTCACCTAAGGAATAGGGAAACAATCTAAAATAATGTCCTCAAATTAGATTTACATTCTAATTAGTGCATCTTTGAATTCTTGGACATGTTGTTTTGTTGTTTGAACTCCTCCCACTATTAATTTAGGACAAAATTTGGCTATTTTCTTATGTAGGTCATGGGATAAACATAAAACATGAGAGGTCATGGGATAAACATGGATTGGCTATTTTCTCAGCCAAATCACTCCATTAATGAACCCCATTGTGGGATTGAACATTGGGATATATGTGGGGACAATGAATGCGCTGGCCAAAGGAGTAGTCACAACTATTGGTGAATTAATAACTAATTGGATAGGTTTAGTTTTATCTTCTCTTTTGTTATCTCTTGAATTTCCATGTTTTCTAAGTTATAAAATCTCTAAATTGGTCCTAATAGATTTATATCTAGTATTTATCCATCTATTTTCCATCGTAAAATATAAAATAACTTAGTGTGAAATAAAGTGTTTCTAGAGTGACCTAGTTCAAGCTCTAGTTTTGATTCAACTTATGTTCATAGCCCTCCTATCACCCAAACATGTTGATGGATTTTTCGACATGATAACAATTAGGTAGGGTTAGCTAACACTCTGCCTCTCCTAAAAAGAAGAAGATCATGTGCAAAAAATGTTTCCTTGAGGTTTAGATGTACAAGATCTAGGTATATTGATACTCACTTAATAGGTTGATGTGTAACATTTCATAAAAAGGGCCTAATTTATAAATTGAGTCTCTAGGATAGGTCTAACTTAGACATTCATGAAGAGGATAAAATTTTATTAATGCTAACACTTTTACAAACTTTATTGAAAAGAAATAAATCATTATCAAAGTTTATCTAGCATAGAAATAAATAATTTATATTATGGATCTATCACACTCATGGATGGACCAATGTTACACTATTGATAAGAAAAACTTGGAATGACAATCAGGATAGGCATTCAATTCTAGATTACATTTGTTAATACCCAAAATTAACTTAGATAATTCATTAAAACAAAGTGTAAAAGAGTAAGGATAAAAGAGATAAAGATATTGATGGTATTGAAGATGTATTTACAATGTCTGATTGAGCACACCCACTAAAACCAACCCTTGGCTATTCTAGACTTAACACAACAACCCAAGGATGGTGAAAGAGTCTAAGAAGTTAATTACAAAAGAGGTAAATATCATGACCACTATATACATACATGGGATATGGGTTTAAAATCTTAACACCCTTTGAAACATCAAGATATGACTTTTTATTAATAATATTAGTTTATTACAATCATTAAAATGTAATAAAATAATTTAGTAACAACAATATCAAAAAGAGAAGGTATAAATTAATCTAGGAAAACATGAAAAATACATAGAAAGTGTTTGGTTATGTATGTTCTATTACAATACACTAGAAGCTAGCCTTGAGAAGGTATATATAATGTCACTTTTATAGGATTCAAAATATGAAATTTATAAAATAAGTCACTGAAGAATCTCATGCTTTAAATACAAAATCTAGTAAAAATACACATGCTAAGGCCATGCCTAGAGTAGGTGAGCCAAGCATTGATCAGAATAACCAAGTGATTCCCTCCACTTAATTTGTTGATTATGCCTCAGAATATGAATAAACACTAAACTATTAAATCTTACTCAAATTCTATAACCACCCACTAAACTTGGGAATTTTCTATCGATGCATTGCCATGCCATCATTTTTTATTTACGAGTTGATTACTTTGGGATCTACCATTCACCATAATCTATCATTTTTCACTTTCTCATTGGTTTATATATGTCTTATGTATCACTATTTATATCTATAGTTTTCACTTTATCTATTTTGGCCATGTTTTCCACTTTTAACTTAGGCCTTACTTATTTGTACACAACTTCATAAGAAACTACCACCTGAATATTCACTTAGCTAACAAGGCCATTCCTTTATATAAATAACATAGTCATTTATATCTAAGATGGTTTGATATTGGTAGACCAATGCCAATTTAAAATTCCCTAGGCTATATTATGCAACTATATCCATGTGGAAATTTTAGTTTCATTTAGTTATTAATTTACACTCCACGTAACATGCCCTTACTCCATCAAGATCCTTGGAAATACTATTATTGATAATCACTATCCCAAGGTCCAAGTTCTTGAGATGTTTCCACTTGGTAGTATCTCAGGTATTTAGGCCCTTAGCACTACTCAACCAATATATACTCCCCCTGGGGCTCTCAATACCTAGCTACACCTTGGCATCATCTCGATATATCAGGGTCTTAAGGAAAATTGACTATTCTATACTCCCCCCATGGATTTGAGTCACTAAGATGATACCACTTGGAATCATCACAAGACATTAGGGTCTTAGGGAAATTTAAAAAGAATCCTACAAAAATGAATAAGGACTAAATTAGAAATTGATGGAATATAATGAATTTAACAAAGCCCAAAATAAATATACAACATAAGTACATATAAAGACTATTAGATTAAGAATAATGTAATGATCAAGACAAATATCAAAGGCAAATTTCATGAATGAAATTTTGAGATCAATATTAAGATTACATGTAGTATCTAGAAAAGCATCTCTAAAATGGAATATTAAGATTGATTAGCCAAGTGTAACTCAATTTTTAATATGTAAATAATTACATTTAGCTAAATTATAAGGATAAATCATGATAAACACTCAACCCCTCCACGAGGTAGCTTGGGGAGATTTGATAGCTTTAACATTTGGGATGAACATCAACTTTAATCATGTTAATAACCATGTGGCACATTCTTATTATCATGAAGGTATAGGGTTTAAGGTTAGTATATAGGAATAAAACTATCAAATTTAGGCTCAAGATACTACATACATCATCAAGAACCATGTGGTGATACCCCACTCATTATTCTTTGATGATGTCATCAAACACCATGTGGATGACCCTTGTTCATCAGTTCATGATCTAAGTGTACAAGATGATGCCATGTGGTATAATATTAGTTTCTCTATTTTATGTGGTAGAACCTGATCATGTCACATGGCATGATCATGGTGTCTTTGATTCTACATCATAGGTTGAACTCTCCCCCAAGTCTCAAACTCTCGATATTGTGTCACATTTCATGATGTTAGGACTTTGAGCCATTGCCATGATCTATATTCTTAGTGGTCCCATCTAATACTCAAGATCTTGTGATGCTAACATATGGCATCATTTTAGTTCTTCAAGTCTCAAAGATATTTATATACTTTGCTAACTAATATGATTAGCTCATGGCCTCAAGATGGTGGCACTTGTCACCATCTTGGGCCTGTAGGTGGATATTACCTTGGGGAGGATTTTTTAATGGATTAATCTAAGGTAAAGACCCAAAAAATATAATAATATAAGGAAAACTTACAAGAAAACTATACCTTAATTCTTAGTTCTAAAAGGACCCAACATGGCATTAAATCACTATCAAACATGGGCAATTTAGACCTACATGCATCTAAGGACAAAGGCAAAAATAATGATATATCATGAAATACTTATCCAAAATAATAGTTGAGAACATAAAATATAGATAATTAATTAATATATTCACATAAAACATGTTTAAAAGTCCACCCACATGGAGAATAAATAAAATATTTCCAAACAAAATAGATAGTCTCTAAGCCATAGGTCAAAAAAAAGCCAACCAAGGTTATCCTATTAGATAAAAGATAATTTAAATGGTAGATACACCAAGACCTAGCACATGGAAATTGATTCAATAGTCTAAGTTTAAAATTGAAACTCTCTCAACTCTATATTTAGCCATTAAGCATATATTAAACACAAACCTTTACCAGATTTAACCACTCACAAATATGTAAAATACCACCCTAAGCAAACCCTAAAATTTGAAAGGTCCTTAGAAAAAATGTAGAAAAATTCATATCAACCAAGAAAATATGGTCCCCATTTTTAGTTTGAAATGGGGCATGTTGTGTGAGCAACAAAAATATGGTTGGATTATTTTTTATTTAATTATAGAGATGTGCATAGAAATTATATATGTTAATATGCTAAAAAGTCGTGTCAAGACATTATGGAGCGGTACTGCATGATTGATTATTCTATTAGAAAATACATTTTATCACTTGATAATGACAATAGGATCTATATTTTAGAGGTTTCACCATATGGCAATGGAAATTGATGATCATGACAGTTTCATAATTTCTCATATATGGAAACATGGTTCACATACTACCAAGTGTATTCATTCATATTATTATTTTTTATTTTTTAAGTATTTAATTTGGCTACATTATATAAATATATTAATATACTAATCTAGTTTTATACATTCACATTTAGTAGTGAGTACATTTGAGATGTTTACATAAGAGCATTGAGGATCTATTGGTGGAAGAACATGGACTGTAAAGTTGTACAAGATATTTATCCTATATTCTTGCATTATTCACTCATTTTGTCATTGTTTAATTCTATTTTGTCCTATTTTCATGACTTTTATTAGGCTAGAATATGAATATATTCCACTTTTGGCACCAAATATGAGAAGAAGATGAATAGTCATAGACCAAAAATGTATGTATATGTATGTATGTATGTATATATATATATATATATATACACACACACACACACACACACACACATACACACACACTTTTATTTTCAAGAAGAAGGATGTTCCACTTTTAGAAGAGATAAATAGATATTATTTGTGTATGGTTACCTATGTTATTTCTTATTATGTTCCTTGCATGTGTTCTTGTATGTAATATTTTGGTTACTTTCTATATAACTATTATGAATGCATTATTTTAGTTTATGCAATGCTAGTCATTCTTATTTCCTAAATAATGTGGGATAATTAATGCTTCCTATGTTCGTATTGTCAAAATTCTTATCTTTATATAATAAAATATTATGTGCACATGAATTATATCAAAGTTATCCTCATATTTAACATTTTTTGATGCTTTAATAACATTTTTTTACCAATGGTGTGGTGAGCATAGAAACTCTATTTGGAAGAAATTATGCCAAGATGGTTACTAGGGCAGAGAGATATTGAGATATGGTTAGACCAAAGGATATGTAATTTCATGGATGAAGAATTAAAAAGGACTGGTCTTACTATTTAGGAGATCATTCAAGATCATATTTATGGAGAGATTTACAAAACTTTCTAGTATGAGTTACCTAAATTTATATCTAACTGGCTATCACAGTTAGAATATTATTTCTTTAACCCAAGGATAGAAGGAACTATAATATAGATTGAAGAAAAGATAGACAGTTGTATAAATTTTAAACTAACAGGACAAGAAAAATAGATCACTATAGTGCAAGGATACATATCTTTCTAAGCTATAAAGGACTTATTCATTAGAGGAATTTGATGGAAATTTTTGTAGTGACTGCTTATCCTTGTGAAGATGTTGGTTGTGGAAAAGGCCATGGTGCTTACTCTAACCAATATAGAGTATTCACTTTAGGCATATGGGGGTGTGTGTGACCTGACTGTGAATAATGATTAGATAAGTAGATAAAGCTTGAACTTGAATCTAGAATGGAGACACAAGGGAAGAAGAGTCTATATTTAGAATTTGAACTGTAACAACAAAATAGATGGAGTAAATATAAAAATACCTAGGTAGCTATGAGTAAAGTTAAGAGTATCAGTAAGATATATGAAGAATGAGTAGGAAGACTTGATGAATTAGAAGAAAGAAATTAAGAATGAAGGATGAAGAAAGATGAGATGAATGATAGAAAAAAGAAATAAGTGAAAAATAATGAGAGGAAGAAGAGACATTTAAAGATGAAGGAAATAATAGTGTAGAGGTAGATTAGTTAGATGATAGATGTAGTGTGCAGTTATAAAAATGGGTATTATCAAAAAAAGGACATGAAGTATTAAGCAAAGAAGTAGAAAAAAATTTCAAAGTAATAATAGGTTCAAGCTTAAAAGAATAAAAAATAAAAATAAAAAATCATTCACTAGAATAACACACATCCCCACAACCCAATTTTTTATATTCTAGTAGACGTTTTCAACTAGTAGAATGGGTAGACAATAGTTAAGAAGGTCCATTTTTAGAATAAGTACATAATTGGGGTATAGAAATTGAAATGTACTCAATTTGTAAGTATTTTAAGTCCATAGGGTTTGTTGAAACTAAGTAAATAATAAAAAGGGTTACAAAAAAGTGGAGTGCATAGAATAACTCTCCTAGTGCATAGGTAAATATTCATAGTGTGCAAGTAGGATCACATAGAACATGGCCTCCCACTATAATAGCTACATAGAAGATACCTTCAACACCAATTTATAATATGGGTATTAAATGATCATTTATCAACTTGGCAACATATGATGGGTTTTCAAACCCTGATTAGTACTTACTAACATGTGAGATGAGATGGTATGCTAAGGGTTTACCAACAAGGCTATAAAGAAGTGTGAATTAATAGGGGCACTAAATGGAAGAAAAATTGGGTTTATGTACTATAGATAAATCACTCAAAAATATATAAAATAGGTTAAGGAGTGTCTCATCATAGAATTTAAAATAAATAAATGTATGATTTAGACTATTCAAGACCTAAAGGAGATTAGGCAGAAGTTGGGAGAATTAGTCTATGATTATGATCATAAATTTTGAGATTTTATGAATAAGGTAGAGTTTGCATTAGCAGATAAATATAAAGTTGTGTGGTTTTTAAAGGATTATTTTTTAGTATTATATTTGCTATAGTGTAGACTCAATATGCCATGAAGGTAGATACCGAATCTATTGTTCTTTAGGTGGAACAAATCAAAGATTATGGAGAAGCTCCCATAATGGGTTCTAAGATTGAAAATACATTGTAATATTTTATGAGGAGGATGGAACAATATCATGAAGTAGATAAACCTAAGCTAAATATATGGTACATGGAGTGTGGGAAATAAGGACATCATAGGAATGATTGTCCTAAGATCAAGACACAGTTCTATGAAATCTATAGAGTATTAGTGTATGAAATAATGTAGTGCCATATTCTACAACAACATGTCAAAAGAAAAAAAAGTTTGTATTATAATTTTTATAAGTTGAACAATCATGATGAAAATAATTGTAGGGATTTGTAAGAGCTAAAAGAAGATATCACAAAGAATGTATTTTCCATCATTATGTAGTAAGTGTCCTCAATAAAGTAGATATGATTCAAGGACTAGAGGTTGATAAGGGTTTTGCAAACCAAGTAGGTCCATAATGGATTTTCAATTCACCTTAGTACCATCCTCAAGGTCTATCCAAATGGACCCTTACTTCACCAATTTAGAAACCATTATCATTATAATACCAATACTCAAAACCTCAACATCTATTAATGACATAGCAATAACAAACTATTTAGACCCCACAAGTTGCACAATAATAATTTGGGATTGGAGATAATACCTAGTAACATCAGCACTAGAATAAAACACAACAATAGGGAGGTTATATAGGAGGTTATAATTTGAATAGAGGAGGATCTAGGGGTGGATATAGATGGGGTTACCAAGGTGGCAAAGTAAATAATTACTAATACCCTCCTTTACAATGTTACTTGTGTGGAGAGTATAATCATGTGCAATACAATTTCCCTTTGAATCTAAAAATACAATATTACTATGCATATTACAAGCTATATGAGCAATATGAGACATAAGACTATCATATCTTGGAAAATTAAATAAAGGAAAAGGCCATCAAGAATGTTAACATGGTGAATGTGAAGCCTAAGGAAGATACATGTCTGAACACTATTACAAGAAACCAACACACAAAGAGAGGCTTGCCTACTCTCAAAATGCCTCAGGACTAGGGAATCTAGAAATTGAAATAGGACAAATACCCAAACCTAATTGTAGAAAATGGGCTCATGTAAGAAGCTACACAGATGTTGAAAAATATTTAGCACTAAGACATTACTAAAAGAGGTGTTGCCACAATAGATGCCCAAATGTATGGTCAAATTGTACAAATTATATGCCAGGATGGAGATATTACTACACTAACATATAGTATTAAAGTTGCTAAATACACTATGAAATGAAGACATTTCTCAAAACATCACAAACTTGATACATAATTTACTAGAGTGTACACATCGAGGGCAATAAAAGTCAAAAAAACTTTTTTGGTATGTAAAAACAAATAAGCCATGTGATGTAGATGTGTGAATTAACATTGAAGTTGTAGGATATGAAATTCAAAATTCTATATTGGATTTTGGCATCATAGTAAACATGATCCCCAAGTGTACATGGGAGGCAATTAGATGATCAGTTCTTAGTTACAACCTATTAACTCTAAGATTAACAAACTATGAAATATTTGAACCCATTGGTAGATTAGAAGATGTTGAGATCAAAGTCTTAGAACTAAGCTCGAGAGGTGACTTTAAAGTCATAGATATGAAGATAGTAGAAACTCATTATCCTATGTTGATTGGAAATAAATGGGCATATGATGGTCATATGACTATCAATACTATGAAGAATAAGTTAGAGGCATATTATGGAGATAAGATTGTAGTCATTCCTTTACATAAGATGTATAAACCCTATGTTATTTTAGTTAATCTAGACTTTATGTATGTCACACAAGAAACTAGATGGATGAAGTTAAACTATGATGACAACACAAAACCTTTGTGTGTAGTCAAGTGCAATTTCTTGTATGAGTATATTAAAACTTAGATACAATCTTTACTCACTCAATAATTGAATATATTTAGATAATGGAAGCCCAAACTAGTATTTACCTTGACCTTGGCACCTCAGTTTATTATAGATGATTTTGCATCCATGTTGGTTAAATCCCCTACTCTCTCAAAAATTGATTTTCTCTATCAAGTAGATGATCATATACAAGATTATATAGAGCTAACCACCAGAAGGTACCTTTCCATGTGAAATATATTCATCTATAAGTGGATAATTAGATATAAATATAATAAACTAAGTGCATGGTGATCATGAACTATGAACTATGAACTAAGAGAATGGTCTTTACCATAGAAGGTTAACATATTTCATACTATGCAACCAAAGACATCAACAAATTCATTATGCACATATAGGTTCATGTGCTTATAATTAGTCAGTGGGTTAGTACCTTGAATTATGTTTTGAAGGGAATTATAACAACATGGTGGATAATTGATATATATGATCATCTTGATTATGATTATATGTACGAACTTATGATTAGTTGGTTTCAAATATCACATGTCATTATAAGTAATTGGCCTTACTTTTAGGAAGGTGAGTTCCTTGAAATACATATCCATAAATGTGTTGAGGTTTTCACTAAATAATATATGAAACCTAAGTAATAGGTTCATATATTTCGTTATACACTTTCCACTTTACCATCAGCTTGGTATATGCATCAATAACCCATGATGGAGATAAAGTCCTCTGGTTCATAATCCATTGCCAAAAATAAAACATTTCTTATGCCATGGGTGCATATAATATTTAAGCACCAAGATGGTGTCTATTATTAATAATAACACATCCTATGATCTAAATACAACATTACAAATATATACAGCTAAAAAAATTTAAAAAAAAAACTCTTATGCAACCATGCCACTGAATATAGGATGAAGAGGAGGAAATTGAAGATTTAGATACTCATGGTGATATTGATCTAACTAATTTGTTTGAACCTGAATGGCCAGTAGAAATATTAAAGGATCCAATCATAGATTCCACTAAATAAGAAAAGTTGTACAACATATAAATTCTATAACAAGAAGGACAAAAAATGATACAATAATTTATGGCTAAGGAAAAGTGAAAGATTTATCAACAACCTATTAAAAAGCAAATGGAAAATATTAGAAGTGAGGAGATTCCTAAAATAGCATATATAGGTGACTATTGGACTAAATCAAAACTTTCATAAGCTATGAAACTCTTACAAGATTATTAAGATGTTTTTCCCACAAAATTTTTAGAGTTCAGAGGAGTAGATCTATCCCTAGGTGAAATGCATATCAAAATAAAGGAGTGCACATGACCTATAAAGAAATGACCATAAAATTTGAATCCAAACATGAAATTAAAAGTGAAGGATGAACTGGATAGAATGCATGTAGGAAGTAGGTATAATCTATCATATAGAGAAGGTAGATTGGGTTAGTCCTACGGTAGTATAGCTTAAGAAAATAGGGGATATCAGTGTATGTGGTGATTTTTTTAATTTTGAATGACATAGGTGTGAACGATCTATTTATGATTTCCTTCATAAATGAAGTTTTGGAATTTGTCATAGGTCATGAATTTTAATCTTTCATAGATGGCTTCAATGGCTATCACCAAATACCTATCACAGAAGAAGATAGAGATAAAATAACTTTTTCCATCAAATGGGGATCTTTTGCATATAAGGTAATGCCTTTTGGCTTAAAAAATGCACCTGTAGTTTTTTTAGAGTAGTGGTGACTGCATTTAAGTATTTCATTCATGAATTCTTAGAAGTATATCTAAATGATTGGACAATATTATCTTTATTTAAATAACACTTTTCTAAGCTACACCTCATGTTAGAACATTATTGAGATCAGTGCATTACCCTAGATTTGAAAAGTGCTTATTTTTTACACCTTTTGGTGTCTTAATAGGTCATGTAGTGTGTAGTGAAGGGATTTTGGTGGAATGGGCCAAAATTGTAGTCATTACTAGTATTCCTCCTCCAGTCATCTCCATGGTAGTATGATCCTTTCTTGGCCATTTAGGGTACTATCAGAATTTTATCAAGGGATATGTAGCCATTTCATCACCATTAGAGTATTTACTGTGTAAAGGTACAAAGTTTGTTTGGAATTTTGAGTGTCAATTAGCTTTCATAGAATTGAAGTAGAGATTATTCATTACACCTATTCTTATCTTTCCAGATTGGATCAAGCCCTTTTAAGTGCACATTGATGCTTTTGGTATCATAGTTAGTGTTGTACTTATGTAGTTAGGAAAAGATGAATTAGATCACCCCATTTAATTTGCATGTCTAAAGTTGTCTAATGCAAAAAATAATTACATAATAACTAAAAGGGAAGTATTAGTTGTAGTTTTAACACTATAAAAATTCTAACATTATCTTCTTGCAACACCATTTGATTTTTTCATAGATCATAAATCTTTGTGATACCTAGTCAATAAGCCTATGCTCAAAGGTTAAATTTTAATATTGGTTGATTATAATTTAATAATCTCAATTTTTCATCAACATCAATATAGGAAGAGAAAAATTTTGGCTATATAATCTCAATCACATCATAAATAAGGAAGAATCAGAAGAAGTATAGGAAGATTCTCCTGATGCCCATTTATTTTGAGTTTCTATGTTACCTAATAATTTTGAGTCAATTGCTAATTTCCTATAACAAGGAGTATTCCATGTACACTATTAATAAATGGACAAGAATTATATTGTCACTAGATCCTTGCCATACACTATTATAAATGTGATCTTGTATCATTCGAGGAAGGATGAAGTACTACGTAGGGTAGTTATGGAACATGAATGATTACAGCTCTTATAATAAGCAAACCAAAGAATAGTAGGAGGTAATTTTACTAGAGATGTTACTATGAGTAAATTATTATAGAGTGATTTATGGTGGACAATTTTTTTTTAAGATGCACATAGAGTAGTGCAACATTGTGACATATGTCAACAAATGGGTAAGCTACTTCAGAAGGATGAAATGCCCTTACAACATTTGTTAGTTGAATAAAATTTTGAATAGTGGGGCATAAATTTTTTAGGATTGATCAATCCTTCAAGTAAACCTACCAAATCATGGTATATTATTACTATGACATATTATTTTACTAAATGGGTTGAAACTAATATGATACCCATTTTTGGTATAAAGGATGCAACAAATTTTATTTATGATAATATCATCACAAGGTTTGGATGCCCCAAAAATATCATCAATGATTGAGGTACACACTTCCTAAATAATACCATCAAAGTTCTTATTGAAGGATTCATGATTTCCCATCATAAAAGTACTATGTACCATCCACAAGCTCATGACCAAGTTGAGGTTTCAAATATAGTGTTGGTAAAGATGTTGACAAAGATTTGTGATGTCAAGAGGGATGATTAAGAATATCACATTCTTGTCATTATTTGGTCCTATAAAACACATTATTAGGTGGATACATGTTTTACTCCATTTTATCTAGTCTATGGGCTTAAAGTAGTAATGTTGATAGAATATTTGGTACCTAGTATATGCATTATAATAGTTATGAGACTAAGGGATCATGAGTCCCTTAAAAATAGGCTTCTTGAACTAAATAGGATGGATGAGTATTCATGTAGAGAATCTTGGATGTAGAAAGTTCATAAGTAGATCCAAAAATCATGGCATAATAGGAATATGCAACATAAGGAATTTAATAAAAATCAACCATTTTTGTTATATGATAGTCACTTTAGAGCATTTATAGGTAAATTATAGATGAAATGGAAGGGTCCTTATGTTATACATGAAATATCATAGTAAGGAATCATTATTTTGAAAGATATGTAGGGAACCATTTTTTTTAGGGTGGGTGAATGGTTTTAGGCTTAATACCTACCAATAATAATCTTAATTGATATCTTTTTGTCAAATGAGTGGGTGCTAAGCAAGTATATTAGGATTTCCCATTTCTATATGTTTTCTTATGTGTTTTTTCTTATTTGTGTGTGAATGTGTGTCTTTGTAGATGATCTCTTAATAGATTTTGGAACTAGGATAAAAATCATAGTGTGCACAAACCATTCACAAAATAATTTAGGTGTACCATTATTGATGTCATTAGGAGTAAAATCAAGAAATTAAGTCTAGGAAATGTACAATCAAGTCACATCAACCAAGATCTCATTTGTATAATAGTTAACTACAAGTAGTTAATGCTAGAGCCAAGGTTTGATTGATATAATCTTCACCAAATATGTCATTGATCAACAACAATTTTTCATACTCTAGTACGAATAATAAATAATATAAAGACATATCTAGATGCATGTGCTAATGAATAACTAACTTAATTGTCAAATCAGATAATATTTTCCACATTAACATTCACATTTATATCAAAGGGATAAATTAGCATAGCATTTATGTAAAAAGTAATAAGTACAAAATATATAAAGGTAAAAGGTTACAAACCAAGTCTACATTTCATTCTTGAAAACATTTTACAAGTTAAAGTTTTAGAGTCGAGTTAATTTCAAATATGTATAAATAATAAAGTTTTTAAATTTTAGTACCAAGATATCATGGATCATTCACAACTCATCAAAAAATTGATAGATACTCATAATAAATTAATAGATTATGACTTTATGCTTTGGTAGATGTTGTGTAACTATTGGCTCTTGTAGCCCCACATAGATTCTAGAATATAGACATTGAGTGCTTCCTTTACATTTCTACCTTTGGTGAATTGGTGGGATTTTATGAAAATATTGCTTAGCCACTACAATGACAACAACATTTACATTGGCCTTGAAACCACTATAGTCATCAACATCAAAGCAATGGCCCATGATTTGGGCATGCCTACATGAGGTGATTCTCTTGCTCTATACAAGATAAAAATGCCTCTTATCCTTCAAGAGGTCAAAGACTTATATGTTTGGGGTCTAAAGGAATCCTAATTAAATAAATCCAAGATGAAATAATGTAAATATTGGTTAAGTGCATCACATGAATATTTTGGTAGACCACCACGTATACATAGCAAATTCCCAAAGGAGTGGTGGACATTACACATTACATGATTTACTACAATGATAAGTTAAATAAGCCCAAATATTTTATATAAGAGCTACTTAAAAAAATTTACAAGTGCTTCATGACTTTCAAATAGACATTAGAGTACCAATTTCTCATATGTTTACTATGTTTCACCTAATAGAAGTCCTCTCAAGGAGAGGTTCACCTTGACACTTATTATTAGCCAATGTAGTAATTCTAAAATCTAATGGACACCTGAGCATGACACCCTAGCATATGAGGGAAAATTAAAGACATATTGGAAGGAGTGTTTGGAGCTAATTACTACACATCCTTAGGTCTCATTGGATGTCATGCAGTACCTAGGACAACATGTTATTATCACTTTACTTCCAAAAGGCATCTTCATTCACATTCACAAGCTACCTAGGTTATCATTTAGACCCCTACCATTTTTTATTACTATGGTCATGGTTCAAGATAAAGTCACCAAGAAAAAATCTTATGTATCTAGGCATGCAACACTGTTCCAAGCCATACCACCTAGCATAATAGTTCCTTCAATAAAATAACAACTTAAAGCCATAACCTTGTAATAATAAAAATAAAAGTATAATCTCTCCACTAAATAACAACCATAATCACCTCCATTAAAGTTTAATATTAGGATAACCACATCCTAGCTAGATGAATCCAAGGTGATCTAGATCGCAAGCTCCTATTGCCTACCTCAAATGGGAATGGATGAGTAAGAGGTCTACCACGTAATGGTTGTAGTTATGGTAGGTGACTTGTATGATAGGGAAGAGGATAAATATTTATTCTATTAGAATGTATTAAACATAGTCCAAGTGCATAATAATGTCCCTCCGTGTCTTTGGGTAGACCTACCACAATGCCTTACATCCATTATTCTCGACACTATGCATAAAAAAGATAAAAAAATGTAGTGAATGGATGACCTCTTCTAGTAAAAAACCTTCTACCACTTTCATAGTCATTAAAATATTTATGATACTATTGGGAACTCCATAGGATTACATGGTGTGTTGACCAAGAACTTGATAAGAGGATAGGGTTTATCCTACCCTTGAAGAATGCACATTTATTAGGACAACCACAACATATGAAGCGTATCCTTTTCCTTATTTGAATTTAATACCACCTAAACATAAGTTGGTTATTTTGGTTCATAAGAAATCATCTATATCCAACTCCATGGTCCATCCAAGTGATTCAACACCTTTAGAACAAGCCTCAAAGGCCAAAAAGCTCATGTCAGATCTGCCTACAACTAAAGAACAATAGGTATCATGGGAGGAGGTAGTTTGTATAGTAGAAAAGTGAGTTAGACAAGAAGAAATTAATTTATATAAGTCCCAAAAAAAACAATATCAACATTTAAGTCATCAAGCTAAATAATTGGAGGTAAAACAAAAGGCTCAAGATGCATAGGTTGACCAACAAAATTCTATTGAGGTGGCCAAAAAGGTGTAACAAGCTGAAAATGTAGCAAAGTAGGTACATGAATTGTTATAGGATTAATTTTCACCCTTGGAGAGGATTCTTCAAGATCTCTCCAACTAAGCTACATAATGAAAATAACCTCAGGCTGTGGGTATCCTATGATGAGGTTGAACCTTTAAATAAGGCCAACTTCCTCTTTATGCTCACCTAAACCAAATGATTCATAGGGAAAATGGTTAAAAATATAGTTAAAGGCTCCTAAGAAAGATAAAATGGTGATGCAACAAAGTTAAATGGACACTCATATAAGTTTGAACATGCACTAGATCAACAAAAAACAACTGTCTTACTAAATCTCACAATTTCACTAGTTGCATACATATTTCATAAAAGAGGGTTCCAAGTAGAACACTAGTTTATACCTAAAAGTTAGTTTTAAAAGAACTTAAAAGAGGTAAGAATAAGGACCACAAACTAGGAAGAATATCCTTCACAAATTTACCATACACAAGCATACTAAGAACTAATGAAAGACAAGAGCTAGGCAAATAGTTGATCCTATTAATTTAAAAGGTAGTTCTTAAAATATTTTAAAATGGTTTAACCATATCAAAATGAGAATTTTTTTGTAAAATTATCAATGATTATCATTGTCCCAGAAAAGAAAATTCTAAATTCTAAGATTTGATAACCCCTTCAATGGGAATGAGACCAAGATATATAGGAGAGAGAGAGAGAGAGAGAGAGAGAGAGAGAGAGAGAGGAGAGAGAGAGGAGAGAGGAGAGAGAGAGAGAGAGAGAGAGAGAGAGAGAGAGAGAGAGAGAGAGAGAGAGAGAGGATGTGGGAGCATGCCATTAGAAAAATAAAAATTTATCTTAGGTCATTAATTAAACCTGAGCTACCACCTTTTTCTCATTAGCTAATGAAAGCCTTGACACCTTTTTGATTAATTAGGATACTTCTTGTGGCTTGTTGATTGAGAAAGTCCCCAAAGGTTTTGAGGATGCATTGAATGTTCCTAGATGTAGCTCTTAACACTAGACCTTTTGTTTGCCCCTTCATGCCATCTCTCACTTGATAAAACTTCATGCTCATGGATCTGACTAGATTATGGATTTGTGATTTTTAGGTAGCTACTTGTCGAGACTATGGCCATGCTAAAGGATAAATACCCTTTACATTAATCACATCTCTACTTTATCTTCATGTTTAGATCATAGATCTATTTATAGGTGGAAAACTAGTCTAATATTAGTGGTTTTCCTATAGTTGTCTATATCAATGTAGACCTATAGACTACATAGCCTTTTCCTTGATCTAAATATATTTGAATAGACCTACTTTATCTCTATAGGAACCAAGAGTTCATTATATACATATTTCCTCCTTTGAGAAGGGAAAACACAGTCATAGACAAACCCTATAAGATATAAAAATATGAACTAGAGGTTCATACATAGCCTTCATAGTGGTCTTTTTATGTTCCTTATGTTTGACTACATCATATTAACCACTCCATGGAATTTGAATGAGCTTCAATGGCATCAGGATGACCTTATAAAATTTTGTCCTCCTTGGTTGAAAATGGATTCTCAACCTCTATCAAAAACCATAGGCTCACCTTTGTTCTAATTGGCCATTGAAATTTAACTCAGCTTGTTGACATATTAACTCATCTTGTTTTATCGATTTCAATCTATATGAAATCCCATGAGTCATTGATCCTATACTATTTGAATGCACTATTGACACTTGTCATGAATGCATTTGCCCTTAAGATTTGCTGACCCTTTTGATCTCTACTTGCCGTTAGATCTGAATGTATGATCGAATGCATGCCATCAAATCTACTTGGGACCCATTATTTAAAAACCAATGGTTATTTTATGAACCCAAAATTTGATGGTCTATATGACATCATTTTATATTCACATGATTGTATTTTATGTTACACATACCATCAAATTTAAGCTCATGTGGATTTTTTATAGACATTTATTTTGATGTTAGTGTGAATGTCTTATCTTGTAGGTCCAACTTTGAAGGCCTATAACTTGAAGTGCAAAAATCATAGAGGCACCAAATTTTCAAGAGATGTTCTTGAGACTAAAAGGGATGAACCTATTTTAATAGTTAGTCTTAGCATCTTTCTAAGTGTGTCTACAAAATTCTCAAGTTGATTAGTCCATTCATTCCCACACGATGGCCTAATGCTGATCTAGTTTATTTGGATAAGTATGGGAAACTAAGAGAAATCTAAGGAGCCAACTTTGAACATGCATAACTTCTACCATGATTTGATAGATGATCTAAAATTTACCATGTAGAAATTAAGAACTAATATTAACAAACCTATATGATTATTTTCTTCTAAAATTACCACAAGTTTTTGATATGGCCTTGTGAATATGCCCACTTGACTTAATTTGAGCTCCATCAAAAAATGTCTAAGTATGGAAAATTAGTGAATTTTATATGAGAGGTTAACCTTAAGTATTCATATCTTCTGATGTAATTAAGTAGATGACCAAAAACTTGGTGCATATGTTTTTATGACTAATGTGAAAAAACCCATGTGACCATTTTCTCCTAAAACTACCACATATGTAAGATATAGCACTATCAAACTGCCTACTCAAAATTTCTACCACGAGACCCAAAATGTCAAGATAAATACAATGAAGAACTAGGTTAATGTTATGCACTTATAAGTCATTATAATCACTCTTGGAATCCCATGGGGTCTCTATAACTCTAGTAATATCCTTTTACTCATCCATTAACAACTTGGTCTATTTGGGCACATGTTTGGTATGTGGGATAAAAATGGCCAACATCTTTGGTGAATCGCAAGGAAGCATGTCTGCTATGATTTGAGAATAAAACCATTTACCTTATCTAGTCCATTAAGAATGGAGTCATTATCATCTGTAACTTATCTAAACCCCTCTTAAAGTAATAAGGACTATAAGAAATGAAACAAAACAAAATGCCTGAGGCACTTTGGAAAAAGAAACAATAGAACAAAAAAGAGATGTGCATAAAGCACTTAGAGGAAAGAATAAGAGCTACTCTAATATGTAAAATATGTTAAAATATATGTAATGATATTCAATAATATATATTTAAATGAATTTCATTGATTGGGATGGGTAATACCTCTCTATCCATTTGGGCAAGTTTAAAATCATTGTGTTCCTTGCATCTATGGATCAAATAAGGACCACTCTAAACGCTGTCAAACTTGGTATGGTTTCTTGGTTTGGCCTTATTTGAGTCTTATTTGAGGAATAAGTCCCCTTATTTTAGTCTCCTTAGTATATCTATTTTGTTAAAGTCCCTTTTAACCTAAGTTTGATGTGAATCTAGTGTTTTCATAGTAAGCTCCCTAGTTTCTTCTAGCTCCATGAGCTCTATCATCCTCATATTCATGGGCTCATCCTCCATCAACTCAAGCTAATGGGCTAAATCTAATGTAGGTATCTCAAGGGAGATAGGAAATTTTGATTTTCTTCCATACATAATAACATTTGTATAATTTCTAATGGTAGTTTAAGGAGTCACCCTATCATCCCATAAGGTTGTCTTTAGCTTGGTGTGTCATGTTCTCTGATTCTCTTCCAAGCTAATTATGGTGTACTCTACAGTACATTTCTTGTTTGTGGACTCTACAGTACATTTCCTTGAGGAGAGTAGTTAAAATAGGTGTTGAGGTAGATGCCCAGCTTGATATCCCACCCACTTGTCTTCATACCAAGGAATACCAATATATTATTAGAAATTATGGTGGCTAGGACACCAAACCTAGTCACAAGGCTATCATAGAAATCTAAGACTACACCTTCACTAGCCTCCTTAAAAATAATGGATTCCACCCACCTAGTGAATTATTTAGTTGTAGTGAGCACCCATATATTCCATGCACTTGATGGTGGATTGACCATCCCTATGAAGTCTAACCCCCATTATATGAAGGGTTATTCTACCTAAATAAGATTGAGTGGAAGGGCTACAAGTTTTTTATTTCCTACAAAGAGGGCACACTTTTAAAATTTTATAATCCATGTATAAACATATTTCAAAATATTAGGCCAGTAATAGCCTACCATCATTACTTTTTTTTCAAAATTACCTCCTATGGGTCCATCACAGAACTACTATAAGAGTTTGCTTACCTGGTCATCATCTATGAATCTAAAGAGTACCTCATTGAGGTCTTTTCTAAAATGAACACCATCAAAAAATGTATAAGGTATATATTGAAGCCTAAATTACCTTCTTTTTTTCTCTATCCAAACCTTGGGGGCATTCTCCTATTGTTAATAAGTGAGCCATATCTTGAATATAGATCTTTTGAACTGGAGGTGTACCTGCTTGCAAGTTGTCTTGGGTCACCAAAATATCTTCCTTGTATTATTTTAAGTCATTCACCATGTGATCACATAAGCCTTTCCCCTAACTATATTGGTTACATTTATCTCTACATCATATTCCATGACCTTTGTGATCTAGCTTGCTCTCTTCTCATTTAAATCCTTGTTAAGGAGGAAATCCCTAACTCCAAGATGAGACACCATAAGATGGATCTTATTGTTGGAGAGAATGTGCCTAAACTTATTATGGATTCTAAAGGTTGAAATAACTTTCTTATTAATTAATTTGTACATCACCTCATATCCTTCTATCCATTGACTAAAAAAGGCAATTAGTTACTCCATTGCTTCACCATTTTTCTACATCAACATTGCTGATATGTTTTAAATATTAGCAAAGGTGTAAAATATGAATTCCTTGGATAAATTAGGATTCAAGAGTGATGGTTATTAGTTAATGGCTTACTTTATGTCTTCATAATCTATATTTCCTTTATTTCACCAAGAAAACACTGGGCTCTTCTTCAAAATGATGGTGATAGGCTTGACCAGGTTTGTAAAACTAAGTATGAACCCTCTCAAAAAATTTATCTTCCCAAGGAATATATGGATCCCCTTACTATTATTTGGAAAGGATAAGGCTAATATAACACTTAATTTATCATGGTTAATGTATAATCCCTCTTTTGAAACAATATGACCTAGTAGTTTGCCTTTATTCATAAAGAACACACATTTTTTTGAATTTAAAGAGACCCCATACTCTCTACATCCCTAGAATATCAGCCTAAAATGGTCCATGTGATCACTATAATTCTTGGAGAAGACTATGATGTCATATAAGTAAACTAGCACCATTTAATTTAGCAGTCCTTGGAAGGGCCATGCACATTGCTCTTTGAAAGGTTTCCCCAACATTGGATAATCCAAAAGGCATCTTTTGATGATCAAATTAACCCCACTCGGTGGTGAATGTAGTCTTATATTGGTCCTCCTTATCTCACTAGTACTTGGTTATAACCTAAATATCTATCTAAGAGAGAGAAACATTCTGAACCAACAACTACTGGTAGGAGTTGCTCCATGGATGGTAAAGGGTAATAATCCTTCAAAAGAGACCCTATAAGATCCCTAAAGTCCACACATAGTTTGATCTCCCCAATTATTTTTTATAGTTACTATATTAGCTACCCATGAGGAGTTCTTGATTGGGAAATGATCTTGGATTCAATAATCTTGATCAATTACTTTCTCATGAACTATTCAATCTTAGGGTTTATGGGTCATTACTTCTACCTGATAGGCTTGACATTAGCATTTAGATCTATAGTTTGTTGGGATTATTTGGGATAAAATCCCCTTGGGTCATTATATTTTCAAGAAAATATGTCTACATATTCCTTAAAAAAATCTATGAAAGCATGCCTTTTAGGTTTTAGTGTTTACCTTTTGAATTTTGAGAATCTTGTCTTCAAATATAAAAACTCTCTCATAGTTCTATTCATTAGTTGATATCACTACTTTATCCTTCCTCATGTGTTCCCCCTCATGGAAGAGGCATTTTAAGGTGAATAAACATTTAGGAAGCTTATTGGACCTTAATTGAAATTTTTTCTTCCCATACTGATGCCATAATTTTTATTGATTGAGGGAAGAGAACTCTACTTTTTGCTTCAAGAAACATTCAATATGTTTATCATTTTCAAAAGACCTACCAATGAGCTTCATTATATAGCACTAATATTCTTATTACCATTTTGACATGTGGTTAAACCTTGGTCCTTTTCAATTCATTAGGGAGGACAAAATGATCCCCCATTTCTACTAACCTGTCAACATGTTGATTTTGGCCCCTTAGGACTGATTAAATGTTGAAAGGCCTCAAAGTAATAAATTAGGTACCACACTCTATGTTTTTAGGACTTCATTAAGGGGTTATTAGTGTAATTTTATCCTCTAAATTGTCGTAAAACTAATTCACTATCCCCATAGACTTTTAACTACTTGATCTTTCTCTTATTATCCCATTGAAGGCCATGGATAAGACCCTCATATTCTACTACATTGTAAGAATATCTAAATTGCAACCTATATGAAAATAGGTAATTATCATTTAAATTGGATATTATCATGACACTTTCACCCATCCCATACTTTCTCTTTGAACCATTAAAGAACAACTTCCATATACCACTAGGATATTATTGAGGTCTCATGAGGGATGGTATGGGCTAGTTTTCTTGATACAAATAGTAGACACCCAAGTCCCTTTCTTCATCACATTATAAGGGGTCCATTTGCTGGCTATCATTCCATATATCAACTAAGAACATGTTTGGTGCCTCTTTTGGATGAGTGTTCAGTTTCCTACCCCATTGTAAATTCATCCTCATCAATGATGGTGTAATTAATGTTGACATTATTTGGTCCATAGGGCTCTGTATGGCATTGTGTAATGAGCTTAGCTTTGATTAACACTTTATCCCCATACCTTATCTTGAATTTAATATAATACTAATCTACTACAATATAGCCCCTATCTTTGTTTTGAACTCTCTAGATAAGCATAATACAAAGTGAGAAGGCACATCCAAGATTAATACATCTTGAGCCATCGAGACACTAGGACAAGCTTGAAACTTAAATAGTCATATTGAGGTCCCTAATTATACTATATGGCTTGGGAGAATAACCATCAAGTTACAACACTCATTTTTATTATAGCTAATATTTTATACTAAGTTGATTAGACATGGACATTGACATCACTAAGGTACTAGCCCCACTATCCACTAAATAATTGTGCACTAGCGAGTTACCAAAGATCATTGAGATGTAGAAGGGATGAGGATTGACTACCTTACTTTATTTCCCTTCATTTGTCATTTTAGCTACATTGATGAGAACTTCATTCACCTTGCTTGGTGGCTTGTCCGCAACACTAATATTTAACAGTCTTTCTTGAAGGATGTCTACTTATCTAGGCATGGAGAGCATACCTCATAAGGGCACACTCACATTTTAATTTTTCATTTGTTCAAAAATGTTTATGGGTAAAACACCAACCTTTTTTTGTTCTTTATTGGCCACCACTTTTGCTTGTTAAACTTGTGAGCCTTGAGGCACAAAAATATTCCCTTATCTTTGATTTTTTGGAGGTACTAGAACCTTTGGAGTAAAATTAGGTTCACTTGGCTTTGTAAATGAAGGATTAATGGTGGGAATCTCTTTGAATACTTCCAAATTACCATCCATGTTCCTTCTTTTAAATCTTTTGTTTTCTACCACTAAAATATAGGCCTAGTGAAAACTAGCCTATTGGTTGGATGCATAACACTCTTCTTGTTCTTAGTTTATCATTATAACATCTAGATAATTTTTGTCCCTTATTAGACCCCTTGACCTTGTGGAGGATCCTCTATCTTGGTCATCATAGGTACCTTTTCATTTAGGGCCATGAGAGCTTGGTTATATTCAAAATTAACATCTTGTTGCCCATTCAATCATTGAAGCATTGGTTAAGGTCAATATTTGGGAATATATGTTGACCAGAGGATTTAATCCAAGGCATGGTACCCATTTACTTATTCAGCCACATTATTTTTTAACTAGGACCAAGGAGTTGGAAGTACTATCAACATTAGTATTGTAGTTTTTTTTGCCTATTATAATCATGTTGCCCTTGTCCTAAAATTTTGACCTTGGCCCTGACCTTGGTAGCTCCATTTATATGGTGGCCTATTTGATTGAAAGACCTAATGATAGGTTTGATATGAAATTTGATAAGGCCTATTGAAATTCTATTTCCTTTTGACATTTACTAGCTCATTACCCATGGACTGAAACATGCTTTTTGAACTCTTGAAAGTTCTTTTGCTTTAGTGAATCACTAGATCCACTAGTGGAATATTTCTCTTTTTTGGTGTAGGGATTAAAAATATTGTTGATCGTATGATGAATTAAATCCAATATAGGAGATAAAAATAATAGGTGGTCTAATTTTATGAAATAAGGGCATTGGTGGTCTAGATGTAAGTTTACCAGCTTGAACCAGATAATTTTCTACTTTGATGGCCACCCTCATATACATTTGAAAGTATATTTTCTCCCCATATAATTGGATCATAACTTATTATGCCACTATTTAAATCCTTTAAATAGTATAGGAAGTTAAAGTTTGGGTTTGGTGTAACTGCGACTAGGATTGTATCCCAAGTTTTTTGGAACCTTGTGTTGAAGTCTTATATGACTTCATGTGGAGCTTTTTGAAATGGTAGTTAGTTTCTCTACAAGTGACAAATGATCACTTTTTTCCTCAAATAATTTACAAAAGGATTCCACTAATTGGTCCCCATGTTTGAATGGAAATGGAATAAGGCCTCTATACAAATCTAGGACCTTTCCTTTAAAATAAATAGCTAATAAACCTAATGGCTATATTTTCTTTAGTGATATTATGGATATTAAAAAAATTGGATATGTCCATGAGGTGCCTACAAGGGTCATAGCTTGGTCACCCAACATAATAAGGAACACTTTTTAAGGGTTGTAACTGGGATATGATCATAATGGACAAGGTCTATAGGACTTTTGCCATTAAAATCCACAAAATCTCTAGGGGCTACCATGGTTATTCAAGGGGATAATAAAGGTCCTATTATAGGGGTAGGCCTTGGAAATGACCTAAGAGTAAAATTTCCCTGATATGGATGAGTATTGGCAAACCTTAATATTTTTCCTAAATTTAAAGGTGGTTCAACAAACTCAAAAGGAATACCTCTTGAAGATGATTCTGTTGTCACCTTTGGCATGAGATAAAGCCACCACTCTACATTCAGAGTGTTGATTATTCTTTTTGGAGTTTCTAAATGTTGTTTTTTAGGGTCTTAATGGTTATAAATTTGATCAAAACTATCATCAAAATTTGATCAATCCTCATTTTAAAATAAATTTGTCCCATCAGGCATAAAAAAAACTATTATAGGTTTAATTTTTACCCTTGGAGAGTGTTCTTAAGGTTCTCTCCAACTAAGGCTATACAATTGGGAACAACTACAAGCTATGGGAATCCTGTGATGGGGTTTGAAGATTTAGATAAGGTTGGATTCCTCTTGATGCTCACTACCTAAAACTAACACTAAACTAATGCTTCACCAATAAAACAGGGTTATAAAGATGGTTTAAAGGATCGTAAGAAAGCTAAAAGGGCGATGCACCAAAGTTAAATGGACACTCATATAAGTTTAAAACACACACTAGATTAGCAAAAGACAACTATGGATTACTCACGTCCTCACCAATATCACTAGTTGCATAAATATTTCATAGAATAGATTCCAAGTAGAACACTAGTCTAGACCTACAAGTTAGTCTGAAAACACCTTCAAAAAGGAAAGTAGAAATATAGTAAACTAGGAAGAATTTCCTTCACAAATTTACCTTACACAAGCATACTAAGCACTAGTTAAAGATAAGAGATAGGAAAAAGAGTTGATATTATTACTTCAAAAGGTAGTTCTTATAGTATTTTGATAGGGTTTAACCAAATCAAATGAGCACACTTTTGAAAGAGTCTCGATGAATATCATTGTCCCAAAAAATAAAATGCTAAGTTCTAAGAGTTGATAACCCATTCCATGGGAATGAGACCAAGATATATAGGAGAAGAGAGAGAGAAATAAAAGATGTGGGAGAACACCATAAAAAAAATAACACTTTGTCCTAGTTCATTAATTGAACCTAAGATACTAGCTTTTGATCTTTTATCCAATGAAAGCCTTTCCACATTTTTGATCAATCAAGACAGTACCCATGGCTTATTGAGTGAGAAAGTCCTTAAAGGTTTAATGGATGCATTGAATTCTCCTAGCCTACAGTTCTCAATACTATACTTTTTTCTTTGATCCTTCACACCATCTCTCACTTGATGACAAAATCTCATGCTCATGGATCTAACTAAATCATGGCTTTTTGATTTTTAGGTAGTTTCTTATCGATACTATGGCCATGTTGAAGGATAAAGACCATTTGTATTAATCACATTTCTTATTTATCTTATTTTTTAGATCACAAGTCCATTTATAAGTGGAAAACCAATCTAAGATTATTAGTTTTCTTATAGTTATTCATATCAATGTAGACCTATAGACCGCATAGCCTTTTCCTTGATCTAAATAAGTCCAAATAAACCCACTTTATCTTTGCAAAAACCAAGAGTTCATTGTATATGTAGGTCCTCCTTTGAGAATGGAAAAAATAATAGTAGATGAACCCTAAAATCTATAAAATATGAACTGTAGGTCCATACATAGCCTTAATGGTTGTCTCTTTATGTTCTTTATGTCTAACTACATCATATTGAATATTCCATGTCATTTAAATGAGCTTTAATGGAATCAAGATAACCCTACAAAACCTTATCATCCTTGGTTAAAAATGGCTTCTCTACCTCCATAAAAAACCCTAGGTTCCCTTTTATTCTAATTGGCCATTGAAATCCAACTCAGATTGTTCACATATTGACTCATCTCACTTTGTTGATTTTGATCTATATGAATACCCACAAGTCATTCATCATCTTCCAATTTAATGTGTGATTAACACTTGTCATGCATGTATTTAATCTTAAGATTCATTGACCCTTCTGATCTTTGCTCACTATTAGATCAGAATGTATGATTCAATGCATGTCATCATATCTACTTGGGACCCATTATTTAAAAACTAATGGCTATTTTATGAACTCAAATTTGACGGTCTATGAGACATCATTTTATGGTTACACAACCATATTTGGCATTCCATTGACCATCAAATTTAAGCCTGTGTGTAATTTTTCTAGATCTTTATTATCATGTTAACATGAATGTCTTATGTTGTAGGTCAACTTTAAAGGCCTATAACTTGAAGCACAAAAGTCAAGAAGGCACCAAATTTTTAAGAGATGTTCTTGAGACTAAAAGAAATGAAGTATGAGATAAATTTTAGAAAATTATAATTCATTCCAAGAACTCTTTGAATCCCATAGGGTCTTTACAAATCTAGTCGTATCCTTCTACTCATCCATTATCAACTTGGTTTATTTGGGCACCAGATTGGTATGTGGGCCAAAAATGGCTAACAAGAGGAACATAAGAAGAATATGGATGAAGAGTAGAAGAATAAATAGGTTATTTTTATTTTTAATGACAAATAATAATAAGAAGATGATAATAAATAGAAAGAGATAATATCATAGGAAAATAAGGCTTTAGAGGATACCACTATCACATAATATCAAGCTGAGGAAGTCGTGAAGAAGAAGAAATAAGAAGAAGATGAATCCCTTCACAAATAAAATGCTTAAGCATAAGAAAAAAAAGTAAGTGTAGTCATGGTTTGGGTTGTATTAGTGTCATAGGCATAGGTTAAGGCCAAAAAAGATAAGGTTGTTGTGTTTGAGGAATAGAAAAAAGAAAAAGAGTGTGTGCATAAGCTACAAGAGGAGGAATAGGAGAAAAGAAAATTTGTGAAGGAAGAGATCAATAGGAAATCAATAGAGGAAGATAAAATGATACAAGATGAAGATGATATTTAAAAACTCAAGATTAAAACAAATGTCGTGGTGTAGAAATAACAAGTCCTTGTATAACAACTAATGGAATCAATGCAGTTGGGGCAAGAAGAAGAAACATTTGCAACTACAATAAGAGAGTAGCAATTAGATTTTCCTTTGGGAAGAGTTTGGCTATGGGAAATTCCAACTGTGGGTACTTAGTGCACCACCTCCTCACTTCCACTTAAAACCATGACATGGCCTAATCCTTCAACTACTGTAAGAACATTGACATCATTCTCACTCTATAAAGGATCATCCTTGGATGTTTCCATATTACTATTAAAGTAATAGTTAGAGGGAACTATGACATTCCAAGAGTTTATTACACAAATTGATACCTCTCTAGAGTAGGGTATTGATCAATATAAGGTTGATATCATTAGGTTAAAGTATTAAATACATGAAGTTGCCAAGCTTATCCAAGACACTTATTTAGATTTGGTCACTTAGGCAATTAGGAACCAACTAATGTCAGATTAGTATAGACTTAAGAAACTTATCTTTGAGTTTACAAAGGATTGGTGCATAACACAAAAATTCCAAATAGTCATAGCATTGGGTAAAAATGTTAAGACCAAAGTTGATACACTTATCACTCTACTGGAGGAGTACCAAGGAATGCTTGATGCTGCCACGCTTTAAGCTCAACAAATTACACACAACTTTATAGATTGGAAGTAACAGTTGGATACATCCTAGGCTAGTTATAGCATAGAATTTTTAAAGGCAACCACTACCAAATCAACTATGGCCATACACACTATAATTGGGGAGGAGATATCAAGTAGATCATTGACTTACATGTTCCATTGTGCACCTTATTATACTTGATCTAAGAAGTGATGTTGGAATAGAATGCCTATGTAATGGATCTAATTCCCTTTACCAACATAGTTACCTAAATAGTGAATACACTTGCATATAGGCCACTTTCATAGCTATATCATATCATCACATGGTGTAAGGCTACATATTCTTAGTCCAAGAACTCTCATCATCTACATCCATGCCACCACCAACAAGTTAAGTACTACGTAGAGTACAAAGTTTTTAAAAAATTGAATAACATTTTATATTCAGGATGACTTCATAAGACAAGAGGGGATAGGTTAGTTGAAAATGTATAAATGGTAGCCACTATATATTCTAACCTATTAAAAACCTAAAAAAAGATGTTAGGTTGGTACACTACTTAGTTAAAAACTTGAAAGGGGTGGCTAAGTAGTGTGTACAAGGTTAAAATTAGAAATGATGCCTTGATCAATTACTATGAATCTTATTGTTCTAACCATTTCTTTATCCTATGGTCACTTGTGCATTATTAGAGATCCTATGATGTTGTCTCAGGATGAGACAATAGTCTATATCTGGGAGAGTGTTGGTGGAAGAACATGGATTGTAAAGCTATGTAGGATATTTATCCTATATTTGTGCTTTATACACTCATTTTATCATTGTATAAGTCTATTTCATCCTATCTTCACGACTTGTAATAGGCTATAATATGAATATATTACACTTTTGGCACCAATTATGAGAATAATATGAATAGTCATCAATTGAAAATGTCTATATATACTTTTATTTGCAAGAAGGAGGTTCCACTTTTAGAAGAGATCAATAGAGATTATCTAGTTATGGTTACTTGTGTGATTTCTTATTATGTTCCTTATGTGTAATTTTTTGGTTACTTTTTATATAACTATTATTAATGCATTATTTCAATCTATGCGATTTTGGTTATTATTAATTCCTTAATAACATAGAATAATTAATGCTTCTTATGTTTTTGTTATCCAAATTCCTATCTTTATATAATTAACTATTCTATGTAAATGAAGTATATCAAAACTATCCACATCCTTAGCATGTTTTTATGCTTTAGGAACCTATCATAATAGGATAATTCATATTGATATTAATAATATAGGTGGATTTTTAGGTTATTTGAGTTTGTCTTTGATATGAGGTAATCTATCTCTTTTTAACTTTTAGATCACTTTCATATCTATAATTAATTTTGAGAATGCTTTATATTTAGTTATATGACCACATGAAAATATTACCCAACCTCATTTAATTTAATTTATATATATTCTCTCTCTCTCTCTCTCTCTCTCTCTCTCTCTCTCTCTCTCCTCTCCTCTCTCTCTCTCTCTCTCTCTCTCTCTCTCTCTCTCTCTCTCTCTCTCTCTCTCTCTCTCTCTCTCTCTCTCTCTCTCTCTCTCTCTCTCTCTCTCTCTCTCTCTCTCTCTCCTCACACACACACACACACACACACACACACACACACACACACACACACACAATTTGGGCCTTATATAGACACCTAATTTTAATATAAGTTTTGTTTTTGTAATGTTATTATTATTTTCATACATGTATATCATTAGCTAAATTTAAGCTCTTATTGGAACATTATTATTTGTGTTGGTTCATGTATTATGTTACCTAATCATTATTAATTATTGAATATTTCTTTATCTCTCATTAGTTACCTTAGGATCGTCCTAGTTGTTCATATACCTCATTAAGCCATTGTTTTAGGTCTTTATTCATCCTACCATTATCAAAACATATCAATAATAGTCTAACCATTGTTGGTAAATTATGATAGTGGTCATATTGGTTGTTTCTAAATTTCCCCTTTTCCAATACATTTACCATATTTCAATGTGTCTAATTATCAGTTTTATGACTCTTATATGGATAGGTTTCATAATAATAATAATATCCAAATTTTAATTTAATAAATCCATATAAAAATAATTTCCATAATATATTTTATCATCAAGTATTATTTATATATATCATTTTAATATTTTTCCCATAAAATACAAATGAATACATATACATATCACATTTATTGATTTCTTTTTTGTTGCAAAACTTGTACAAGAGAACTATATTACATCAGGGAAGAATATGTATATCTTACCCTAGTTACATCTTACACAACATACCATAGGGATAAGGGATGGGATTATCATATACAAATAAATACATGTTGATGTGTATGAGTGTAGATTTACAATCCTTAAAACCCTATCCTAAAATATATAGGTGGATGATGAAGGAAAATCCCTTCAATGAAACCAAAATTTTAATGTCTTAGAAAGGTATTCTTGGCATAGATTAATATTTTATCAAAGGATAAGACATTCTAGTAGTTTTTTCCACCAATTCACTAATATAAAATAATTTTCCTTTGAATAGTCAAACAAATATAGACCCACTAGATCAATAAAATTACTATTAAAATGGGACTACCATTTTTAAGATAAACTCAAAATCAAAGCATTTTGATTATATTTGGACATTATTAGAATGGTGTAATTATGGTCACTTATTTAGATCATAGTTTATTTTTGGATGACATTTTTCACTAATTCTAGACATTATTATTATTATTGGCCTATTACAAGAAATTCAAAAATTACGTATGTTTTTTCGATCCAAGATCATGTTCTAAAATAGTCATGAGATTGAGTGTTTTAAAAAAAAAAATCTGAACAATGATGGACTTTCTTCCTCCATTTTAGGATTTATTTGAAATCATCCCAAGGCACAATTGTGGGTTTTTGGTTTCACAATGGAGCTTACATGGAGTAATCTCTAAAATGTACAATTCTATCACTAGGGGTTCAATCTTAATGGTTGTGATTAAATGAGTGAGTTTTTTGAGCCTATTACTAATGTTTATATAATTTTATATAACATTTTATAAATGAAATAGGAGGATAGTTAAAACTCAAAAATAAACACAAATAAAAGAGGGAAGAGTAAGGTGGGAAAGAGTGTTTCTAGATCAAGATGATATTAATTATTCAACAATCATGCTATGTACATCTACTACATGTATACCCTTGTGTTATGAGTGTCACCAAAGGTTTTGACTCCAATACTACATAATGGGAAGAGTTTTGGGAAGCAATTAAGAATGCTTGATTTATGAACCCTCACTAAACATCAATATAATAATTCCAAAATAAATAACACACAAAATTCTAAGATAACATATATACTAACACACATGCTATCAACATTGTAATGAAAATGAAAGGAATTCACAAAGGTTTTATAATATATGAGCACATCATAACCATTACATTCATAAAATGGAAAATACTTAAAATAACTATATGAGCACTACCATTCATTTAAAATTAAAATGAGGGATACTTTGATAAATATAATATATGTTACATAAAATCCAAAATCACATTCATTAAAACAAGTTTTATTACAAAAGTATCAGTCATGGCCAACTTTCTACAATTCAAAAATGGTGAAGGAAACTATAGGTGAAATCCTTTCTTGATTTTGATATCATTTTTGACCCAAAATATTGTTGACCTTAAAAATACAATGTACTTACATTTTTATAGATAAGCATGAGATTCAACCCAAATTAGTGTGGTATTCCCATCCTCATCCATAATAACCGCTCTTGGTAATTATAACTCCATAATTCAAAAAAGGGGAGAAAAACCTCTTTTCTTTCCCCAAAAATATCTACAAGGGACCACTCAACTAATACATGGAGGTAGAATGGATGAGTTAGCTCTTAACTAATTTGAATTTTCCTCCTTTTCCTCCACTACAATTACCACTAGGTTTAATTCCAATTCTATCTTGGCAAGTTTTAGTAGAGGCTCTTTAAGATCATCTCTACCTAGGCCATGATTATTTAACATACTTAGAGGGGAGCCTTCATATACACATATAATTTGAACACCTAGGTGATTCTCATTATGGATTGGGTCAAAATATTAATAACTACCTAAGTTACCTCCTTGTTCACTTTGACTACCTTTCTCTTCATGACCTAGTCAAAGTGACCTAGGTGAACTCTAAATTTTCCCTTTTATATTAGTGTGTCATCTAGGTGGAAAATCATTGAGATATTTAGTTCCTTTAAATAATCCAATATATTCTTATTTCCATATTATAGGGGTCCCATTATCATTTGGGATAAGGAAAGCTACTCTTTCATAGTAGTCTTCATGCTCCTAGTGTAGGTCTGATATAATCCCAAGTCTAAAGTGGGAATCAATTTTTTATTTAGGAATATGCCCTTGTTGATATAAATATTCAACTTTTGACACTTCTCATTAATTATAGTGATCCTCCCCAAATAGGCCTGAGTCCACTAGATGAGCACCTATGTTTCTTCCATAGTCCCTACCACCTTTCCCAAAGTTAATAAAAGTTGTAAGAGGGAATACTTGACCTACCCAATTAACCTAGTGAGTAATTATATATTTACATAAACCTATAGAGTTTAAACCTATCTCTATATGTCTTTAAGGAGTTTCTCTAACATGTCATGGGTTGCCAAAATAAATGAGAGTGGGTATTTCACTATATTTTCTTCTCCCATAGGATTCTTTACCTTGGTGAGAGCTAAAAAGTCTTGTTGGGTTTACAATATAATAAGTTTTCATTCTTGCATGAAATTTTTGGTGGGGATCCTATATATATTCCATACGGTGTATTCAAAATCCCACTACACATCTAGGGTGCCTTGCATAGTCATCTCTAACACCTATAATACTAGGACCATTACCAAAGTTTTGGGAGGTGTTGGCAGTGGGGTGGTAGAGATGGTGGTGATAGATGGAGGATGAGGTGGAGTGAGAATGAAGGGAGTGGAAGATATGAATGATGAAATTAATGGAGGAGGAGGAATATGGGTGCAAGGGGATAAGAGGTGTAGAGAGACCCAAGGGCACATCTATGTTTGCCACTAACTCTAGGTCATGCCAACTTGAGGGGAAATAACTCCCAAGAAAGGGGTATTAATCATAAGGGAAATGATTAACTAGTTAAATCCAAATCCTTAAGCACCCAACATGATGGTAAAGGGGGATGGGGAGTGATGAGAAGAGTCACTAGTTTTGGTGTTACAGTGTCCATAAAAAAATAGTAGAGAAGGTGTAATTAGAGTGGTTGGTACTTATATCTAAGGATGAGTATGAACTAGCTTTTGCTTCTTCTTTAAACTTTTACCTTGGCTAGTTCTAACTATCATTATAGGAGAAAATATAGTTAGATCTATAGGGATTGACTATGTGAGATGTTAAGTCATCAAAGGAACTACTAATATGCTCCCAATCACCATAGACATGCACATGGGTACACCTACTCCTAGAATAACCAAGCTAATCAATGAAGATGGGGAATTCATAGGCACCTAAGTATTAGGAATGGTTAGCAAGGGCATCGAGAAAGTTATAGGTTTGGGAATGGAAGGGGAGGATTTAAATGAATAATGTAGGAAGATAGAGATAGCTGAGACCATAGGTGTTTGGGTAAAAATTTGAGGGAATTCAATAGTAAAGAGAGGTGGTACTAGTTAAATGGTTTATAGAAGGGGTAGGGAACCATGTGGAACCATAAGAGGTAATTAGAAAGTAGAGGGAGTGAGGGGAATAAATTACACTAGTTCATATTATTGGTCCCATTTTAGACTCATTTATAGGTTATCATTGATGTTGAATCTCATATCTTGGGTATTTAGGTTAAAGTGTCTACTATGGAGATGCCTATGTTTGGGATACTTTCCACCAAGACGCATGGATCTAACCTGGTTTGGGATAAGGCACTTGAGTTATTTGAGGTAGAGCCATGGCAAGAAGATATATTTCTCATGAGGGAAAAGGTGACATAATCACTTGTAGGATTTTATTGAAAATTATAGGGGAGTCAATGTGACATCAACTAAAGGTTGAGTAGATGTAGAGGGGGATAGGGATGGTTTAGTCTAAAAATTATTACCCTTATCCTTCTTTTAGGCCTCAATCCATGCAAGCACATCTTGGTCATCTTCCACATTTAAATATAAATCTTCATCATTATTTAGATGGTGTCCATAATTAAGGTTGAGACAAGTTGAATACTTATATAAATGGGCTTGGATCATGCCTCATGGGTCCCAGTCTTGTGGATCAGCTCTAACCAAGGCTAAAGAGTCATGTCTAATCTCCATATTATATAAGAGAGGGAAAGATAAGTACATATGATGCCTGATGATGATTTGAATAGGTAGGTAGGCCTTTTACTCATTACTAATATAGCATCAAAAAATCCCCTCCACAAGTTGGTATGTAATTTAAAACTCAAAAAGGTGATCTAATATACCTGAGAATACCCATGAATTGAATGGTGGTATCCTCCCAATAATAATAGTATATAATGGGAGCTAACGATTCTATGATTTCCTTTAATATACAAGGCATAAGGGCCTCATTAATCATGTTGTATACCATTAAGTAGAAAAAAATATAGATATCCTCAATTTTATTTATGTACTTGTGTCCATATAGTTTGTATAAAACTAAATGAACCACAAAGCATCTAGGAACACATGTAGGAAAAATAGATGGATTGAAAGTGAGTGTCCCATAGACTACATCTATGATATAACTCATCATGTAAAAGTATCCCCTTGCCTGGCATCTACTATGGCCTTAACCATGTTGAAATTGATCACTCTTCTTAGGTCAAGGACTTGGGATCCATCCAAGATCATGTGAAGTAAGGTTACCCATAATATGTTGAAATACATTCAATATGGGGACCCAAACAGTTAGTTCAATATAATCATACCAATCAGGACATCCTCCTTGAAGGTGTGGATCACGTATGTATTGGCATCATCCTTTTTCACCCACTTGGTATCTATATTCTCAATTGGGTCCCTCAGGACATCATATATTTGGAATGAGTTAGTCTAGGTTTTCACCAAAATCAAGTCATAAGAAAGGGTGAACTGTAGAAGATTATAATAGGATTTTTAGGTTGTTTCTAAAATATTGACAATATGATTTTAGGAGTTGGCTGAGCAAATCCAATCATGGAATTTATATTCCACTAACCTAGTAAAGAGGATTATCTTCATAAACACTTTATCATAGTGGATCACTTTAGGATTTGATATGGCCCTATGCATGCCACACTTCTTGTACATTCATAGGGAATTTTCAAATTTGGTTTAATCATCATAATTAATAATCGATTCCTTAGGAACTTGGTTGATGGCTTTAAATACTTCATTGTAATGCTTGAATTAGATAAAATCATTTTTGAATATAGTGTTATTGTAATCATGCTTAGCTTTTAGATTTGAAGATGAAGTGGCCATTTCATTAATATGAAATTTAGTGGAAGAGCTCTAGGTGAAGGAGAAAGTGGAAAAAGTAATAAGTTGGAGTAGAAATTAAGGAGTCTAAATTTGGGATTTTGGAGATATAACAACTAATGATTTTTCCTCAGGATGCTTATGGAAATACACATTTATATCCCTACATCAATGGTGTTTTGAGGCTTACTCATAATTTATTCAAATTTGAGTGGGTGGCGCAATCTTCCACTTGATTTCCAAATATAGATTTAAATTGGAGTGTATGATTATAAACCACTTACTATATCTAATAAAGGTGATGTGATGTTTCAAATTGTCTAATTAGGGTCCTATTCCCCAATTCATCAATGTATAGATTTGGTTAGGTACATGTCCACATCATCCCTAAATATTCATGGAGTTTTTTCTTAGTGACACTTATCACCTATTGATTTGTCTTTACATCAATAGTCGACACCTAGGCATATCTTATAAATTCATTTTTATACCCTTGGGAGGGGTGAGATGCAAAATGGGTACATGCAAAACCCTCTAATTAGCCCATGTGATTCCACATATAATTTATTCTAGTCATCCTAGGGCCTTTAAGGGCCCACATGCTAAAATGTCTAGTTATGCCATGTGTCATGCTATGATACATCAGGTTCTCTCAAGATATGACATCTCTATCAGGATTAGGAGAGTATCATGTCTAACAATAGTGAAAGATCATTGGTTGGATATAGGAAATTATAAAATTCATACCACCCACCATATTTTTATTTGGTTAGGCTCTCCCAATCTCTAACATTTATATTAAGATCAGGAGACTAACCAATACCTCTTATTTACATGGCACTCACTAGTTGGTATGGGCTCTTCTAGGATCTGAAATCTCTCTCAGGTCTAAGAGACTAGCCATTAGTTTTTGGTGTGGGGTAATTGGATATAGTATTAATGGATTCAAACCCTAGGTCATGTGGTATTTTTCTATTACGTTGGGCTCTCCCAAGATCTAACATATTTGTCAATACTAGGAGATTAAAATTTTTGACAACAAGTCACATGGTGTTCATTGATTACATCAAGCTCTCTTGAGATTTAACATCTCTATCATGTTTGAGATAGTGATGCATCTGACTTAGACCATGTGGAATTTTATTACTTCATTAGGCCTATATGATCTCTTCATGGCCTTTATTTTGAATTAGTCTTCACAAAATTTTCATTTTTATCTTTTTCTCAGAATAATTCAAAACATTTTCTTCAAAGACCTAGAAACTAGACAATAACCATAAAGCCTTAAAAACTTTTACTCACAACTTTACTCATGTAAAACTTTAGACTACTCTTTATTTAAATATACAAAAGTCACATAGTGCCAATATTTTGATACATGGAAGAAGTTTTATAAAACAAAAATAATGACTAAGTGAAAGGAAAATAAAGAGATACCAATAAACTTCTCACTTGATAGCCAACTAGGCTCCAAAATGCCATGTAGGACTCTAGGACTCTAGGATCTGATACACCAAGAATCTTTAGATGAGGGAAAGACTCCAAAGATAGTGTGTTAAAACTTTAAAGTAATAAATCCTATCCCAATAATGGAGTATCGATGGTTCTTGACATTATTTTTTTATTGTAACCTTTAGGTTTATGAGTCAAATCACTTGGTCATTATCAATACCACATGCTTGGAAAAAACTAGGAAGACATGTGATTTCAAATACATAGCATGTGTAGTTGATCAGAATGAGAGAATGGGTTAGGGAACTCTATTTTTGTGTTTTTAAATAGGGGTCCACCAATTTTGATGAAAAGAGGGCATGTTGGCCACAAAAAATGTTGATTTCCACATGGAAGTGGTGACAAGCACTTATAACTCAACCTATTAATCCTCTTTTCCTACACATACATAGATTTTAAGAGATATCCATATAATATAAATAAATAAGGAACTAAATTCATGTAATAACAAGTGATATACTAAGATTTTATCCTATAGAAGATCACCAGTGTGTGTAATAATTTATTTTTAATTAATTTGTCCAATCACAGACTTCACTCAATTAATTGAGGTAAAAATAGGCATTATATTTCTTTAAGGTCACTAATGATTTCATGTCTTATAGGGATATGGCACATGCATTACTCTTCTACCATCCAAGCATCCATAACCCTAATAGAGATACCTATGGTCCCATTAAAGGCCTTGTTTCACTACCATCCATGTGGTAAATCCTACAATAAAGGCTTAAGAATATCCCTTTTAAGGAAGACTTAGAATTTAAATCATGCATGTTTTTTTTCAATCTTCTTTGAAGGTTCTTTGTGAAGAGATTTAGTAGTCTTTATCCAGTAAGGGTTTGGGACCAAGCCAAGGGTGATAGGGTGAAGAATAAGATCTGAATATCTAGTAGATATTTGATTAGATTGAATGGTCCTACATTTTTTAGTATGTTACATTAAGTGCAACTTGGTGGCCTCTATTAGGATGAAATCTATTCTAAAATACACTTATTTCTCTGAGAATCATTAGCCTCCAAGAAATGAAATTTAAAGAAATCACACATCATCCCTAATTTGTTTAGATTGAAGACTCAAATTTGGTCCTCTACAATTAAATAAAATCTTTTTATCTTTGGATATCAATTGTAGTGGCTAATGAATTCTCCTTTTTAGGGATTCATCACAATGGGGCTCACATTATTAATTCTGATCAGGAACTAGATATAGGTAGATGAACCCTATAAGGACACAACCAAACAAATGAAATAAAAGAATAGATAAATAAAGAAATCAATAGGAAAATTAAGCACACAAATAAATTAAAATAGCCTACTATATACATTATCATCCTTCACCGAGGCTATTCTAAAATTACACTGGATGGGGCTTCCAAGAAATAATGCTTAGGGAATTGTTTGTTTATCGAGAGTGGTAGGTAATGGCCTTTTAGGTCCTTGAGGAAAAATTCATTATAGCCCAATATATCATCTATATAGTATGGGATAATCTATAGAGGATCAAACTTTAAGTGATGGATTTTATTTTTTTTGGATTTATCCATATCAATACCAAATCAAAGATCCTAAATATTTTGATCTTATCCCTCTTATCAAACCATCATTTGACACTACCCTGATTTTTGTTGAAGCTCAATAGAGATTCATCCTAGGATTCCTCTAACTAAATGATACTAAATATATTACAATTTAATTTATCATTTGGTTTCATGAATTATTTCATGAACCTATAAGTTGGTATTCTAAGCAAGACCGACATGATTGGATCTAGTCCATAAACTAAAAGGAAAAGAGATCTCTTGAGGGTTTGTTTATTCTCAATGCAATTAACCCATAGAGAGAACTTTAGTAATGAGTTACACTTCTATGATTTCTCCCCTAAATATTTCTTGATGGTGTCTACTAAATTTCTTATTGGTGGATTCCACCAATCTATTTCTTTGTGGATAGTGATTGTATGAGAACTTTAACATGATACCATTAGCATAATCTTATTTTGTAAACTCCATGGATTGGAAGGTGAAACCATTATCACATACCAAAGAGATTAGGACCCCAAACTAGGTGGTTATGGTGTTCTCTAAGAACTTGATACTTCATCATTGGTGTTTCTTTTCATTGAGAATGACTCAAACCACCTTGTGCAATAATTTGTGGCCATGTGAACAAACTTGTGGACATATGATGAGTTGGGGTTGATGACCCTAATGAAATGTATCCCCTATTAGGAAAATGGCATCAAATCCACCATGGGATAAAGTGTCTTTACCACATGGTTTTACATCTTGGAAAAGGTATTACACTAATGGAAAATGATGAAATGGGCATGATCATATTTAAATAAAGTAGGCCAGTAGTAGCTTGACCAAATAATCTTGTGTTCTATGGAATTTATTATAAGGTGACCCTATCCTAGTATCTCATCTAAACTTTCCATCACTTCCTTGGCCTCATATGGTGACAATCATATGAGGTACACTCCTTTATGATTTTTTTAAAGAGACTTCCATTATTCAACATAACTATGCAACATTCACCCAAAGAGATCTATTTTGTGTATGTGAGTCTCAGAGGTATTTTGTATAGAAAGAAATACATGATAGAAACTTACCAATATAGTTGTGGCACCAGATCTTGGTCTACTTGGTATATAGTTATTAGGTCTATATTCATTATCAATTGGGTAAGACTCCATCATTTGACCAATTTGGTTGGTTTGATCTCCAAGTCATACTCCTACAACTTCATCATCCATCTGAACCCAATTCATTCTACACCAACATTATCATCCATCTGAACCCAATTCATTCTACCCCAACATTTTTTATGTTTAAGTCCAAGATGATGGGATACACCTTATTCATAAGAATGTAGTTTCATAACTTCATAGATTTGACCATGGTGTAGACAAGTTTTTATAGAGTATAATATATTAGTTCTATGTCCTTGAGATTGGTGTTCATGAAATCAAAAAGATGTTCCTCTCCATCCAATCACTGGCTAAATTAGGTGATAATGGTGTGTTTAGAAGCAAAGGGGTAGATGTATAAATATTGCATGTAGTATAGGATAATAAGTATTATGGATTTTATAATGAAATCTTTGATATCTTATGAATATTTATTTGATCCTATGTTTTATTTCATGTTCATGTCTTATTTTAACATGGTATTCAGGGTTTTTATAATTTTAGTAAATCTAGAAATGAATTTACAAACAAATTTGATTTTCCCAAAGAAGGATTTAAATTCTTTCTTTTTATTTGGTAAAGGGAAATTAGAAATCACATTAGTTCATTTTAGATCAATATTAATCCCTTTTTGTGTGATTATTTTTCCAATAATCTTACCTTAGGTGATACTGAACACACTCTTTTATAGATCTAGGTAAATAATGTACCTTCTATAAATTTCAAACACTTTATTTAAGTGGTGTATGTGATCTGACCTGTATTTGGAAAACACAATCAATACATCCATATAAATTATTACACATCTAAAAATTAATCCTTTGAAATCAAAATCCATTGATCTTTAAAAGGTTTCCACAACATTGATCAATCCAAAGGGAATTTAATTGTAGGTAAGTGTGCCCCATTTAGTGGTGAATGGAGTTTTGGCCTATATTTTTGAATTAACCATGACCTATTGTATCCCAATAAGCCATTTAGAAAGGACATCATTTAGGATTTTCTCACCATTTGGATTACTTCATCAAGGGAGGGTAATGGGTAATTATATTTATCTAAGCCTAGGTAATTATCTTTGTCCAAGGCTCAGTTCAAGTTTATTAAGTCTACACATAGTCAAATTTATTTATTTTTATTTCACTTAGGCACTAGTTTGACCACCCAATTAGAGTGTCAAACTAAGAAAATTATCCCTATAATGAGTAAATTGTGGACCTATTTGTGTATTAAAATTTGCATGATTAGGTTTACCAATATCTACCTCTATCTAAATAGTTTTTGAACTAGTTTAGAGGGGATAGTATGAGTAATCACTCTCAGGTCAAAAACCTTGATGTCTTTGTAGGCTTAATAATTTACATCTTTATACCTCAATATTAGTTTTTTCAACTGATCTAGTTTAGAGTCTATCTATTAAAGACCTACATTGACTATCTAATGTTTTTATAATAAACCATGGTTCATGAGATAACATTTTTGGTTTTCAAACTTGGGTTTCATTGTTTGGAATGTAGGGTATAAAATACCAAATGCTATTTCCAATGAAATCATTCCATTTGGGATCTAATTTTCATAAATATTAAGTATGCCATCATTAACTAGCTCATTATCAAGGTCATCCCTATCTACCTCATCAATGATCTAGGTTTTAAATACCTATGTGCTATTGAGAAACTAGATGATAAGTTGGTCATCCTCAAAGAATTGAAAGTTTTTCATTTTGTTAGGGATAGAGGGGTAAGGGACAAGTTCCATAGAGAATACTTATAACTTAGTGTCATCTAGGGGTTAAGTTTATTGTTATAGACACTAGTGAGTCAACAACTTGGTTTTATTCTCTAGTGATAAGGATGAAATTGAATACACTAAACATTTTGATTAAGTCCCAAACTCTATGATTATATCTTCTAAGGTATCATAGTTTTCATTAAAATTTACTCCTGATCTATTTGACTACTAGTTTAGGTTGTTAAATACTCTTAGTTCATTTTGCTTTTGTTTCAACATGAATTATAATCCTAAGATTAACACTTCATACTTTGTCAGATTATTGTGTAGGGGAACTATAACCTATATAACACTAGCTATTTATTCCCTCAGGGATGTATTAACAAAACACTATCCCCACTACCTTATTTGGAATGGGCCTCATATACATAAAGAAACCATAGGCCTAGAAATTTTGGCTAATTATTGACTATATATTTCATTAGTTTCATACTTAATGTATATATCCCTTGGTTTTCAAGTTCACTTTCTCATTGATGGAATTATACTCGATTATCATGTGTTTCATATGAGACTCTATATATACCCTAATTTGGTTAGATACCCCTCTCCATGGTTACCAAATATGAGATAATTATGTGGCCATTTACTCATTTAGGGATTCAGACCAATATTTACCAAGGAGCATGCCACAGGACTCAAGAATCTCTACCACCTAGATGTCTATGATGTGTTAAATCCTAGGATCAAATTCTAGCTATATGTAGACATTTATAAGCTCACCTACTGGTTTTAAATTTTATTTATCTATTTAAACCACTACCTTATCTAAGTTTATAGGGACTAACCCTAACTTCTTGTATATGCATGTTTCCATCAAGTTGGCTAAGGCTCCTAAATCCATTAGATAATTATGTATTTTTTTCCCAAATAATATGATAGTCAATAGGAAGGGGGAACTTCCATCTTATTTTTATGAATGAGCACATTTGTATTGGTTACTTTTGAATTTGTAAGGGTTGATTGAGTCAGTTTCTCAATCAAAGACTTTAGTAGAAGATCATGTTGCTCTATGATTTGAACAAGTTTATGGAGTATGATGTTGGATTTGATATTTTTCACGTCCTCTACTATATTATAACCTCATTTTTTCTTTACCTATGGGGATTCCATGAGAGCTTTGGGTTATTGAGATTTTGGTGGTGGTGGGTCATTCCTAACATTTTGGTTAGGTGGGGTTACACCATTATTCAAGGGAATCAAGGTATTGAAGGGTTGTTATGGTTTTAATATTCCTAAGATAATAGTTGATAATTTAGAACTATTGAAATGCATGTACCTCACCAATACCCTCCTCCATCTCAATTTATTATTAGATATGTCATTTGATGATTTGTAACACCATGGTAGAGCTAACGGATTTACCCATATTGGATGATTTTGGGTGATTAAGGACCACATCATACACTTCTATTTCATTTTGGAAGATATCAAAGGCATAAAAAAACTCTATATAGTCAAGTTCTCCATGGGTTTTCATGTTATACAATCGAAGCTAGTTAGGTAGGGATATCTTGAATATATTCACATATGATAACCTATTGGGTGAGGGTTTTAGTAGATTGTGGGAATGGTTGTAATTCATGTTTGGTCTTTGATATGTGAAATTATTATTGGAACTCTTCACATTAGAATTTCTCAATTTCATTTGTAGCCCAAGGAAGACATTATTGAGTTTGTATACCATTTGTTAAATGTCATCTATCTCATTATTTATGGATTCCTAAGGTATGGTCTAGATATTGTTAATTACTACCAACATTACCTAGTGTTTCAATTGAAGAGTATTTTTATGGTTCACTGGGTTATGAAAACCCAAGTGTTGGTTTGGTGTAGCATGACTCAATAGGAGTTGATTTATTATAGGGAGTAATTGAAGCTTTTGTATACTATAATTAGTGTCGGGTAAGAGTATCAACATGAGAATTTGTGGTAACACATTAGGAATGTGGGCCATTATTTGAAACTATGGGTTTAGTTGTCTATCTATCTTGATGGCCCCTACATAAGCCATGAGAAGGTCCCCTATTATTGGGTCTTGTCTTAGGAAATATTGACTAATTTGACTCCAATTAAAACTAGGTCAACCCCCATATAAGTTAAAACTTCCATAGGGTCTTCTATGTAATAAAATGTTCATCATGGTCATAAATGAAGTCACATAGGATTTTTTACCGTAGTCATGCTTAATAAATTGTCCTTATGTCATCCTAAGACATATTTTGGGTTTTTGAATGAAATTTTATGATTTAATTCAAAGGATAAGAGAATCAAGATGAAATATAACATATTCCATGTTATGTATATGTTAGAGATGACAATTTTGAAATTGATAATTGTAGGTTCAATATACAAAGAAGGATTTTAATTGTGAAATAGGTCATTTTTAGTTAGTTGTATGAATTCATAATAGTCCTAGAATGTATGTCAACTTCAAGAGTGTCCCTTAAGATCTCCACATCTCATATCCAATCTTAAGAAGATTTGAAAACTAAAAAATTACAAAAACTAGTTCATCTCTCTCATCACTCTCTTGTGTATGTCAAGGAAGTTGATTGGTTCATAGATGGTATGGATAAGAGGAGGAGAGTTCATCTAAGTGAACTTGGTGGTTTTTATTAATCATAATGATCTCTCATTTCATGGAAATATTTTATATTGTTGTGTTATATGCTTCATGAACCATCCTTAAGAATGTCAATGACTCTAAACAACCTGCACATCACCATCAACTTCAATTTTCTCCTCTATTTGATTAAATTTGAGTAAAAAAAGTAGTGAATATGGTAACTTATAGAATTTATATTCATTTCATGAGTGAATTTAATTTATTGTCATGTGTTATCATGAAATGTAAGTAATACCACTCTCATTTTTTTAAGATTGAATAGCATTGAAGTCTACAGATAGTGTTTCATCAGTGGCAGGGTTTATCTTATATTAATGGCTTTATATCAAGATAATGTACCAGTGCTTAAACTATCAAATAATGGAAACTAGTTTCTCCATGGAAAATTTTCATTTAAGGACTTTAAGTTTGATTTAGATAGGTTTCTCAAGACATGAGTAAATATTGATCAGAACTCCAAGATACATAGTTACTTAAAGTCACCTGTAAGCATGTATGGAGTATGAAAGATCATCCAAAAACTATTACATAGGTGGTATTCAATCTCATAACTTGAATGAGATTCTCAAGTCACACAACATTCACAAATTTTAGTCAAGAACACTCTAAAGTAACACTCACAAAGGTGCAGAGTAATAAAAGTTTCTTAATTGGATGAGTTACCTTAACATCTTTGAGTGATTTTTTTCACATTCCATGAGTCGTATTTTAGTAAGTGTCTATGTGGTTTATATAAGTCTAATGAATCCATTCTTGTAGTCTAGATGGAGAGGTATCACTTTATGATAATAAGATCTTGTTTGGTTGAATGAAACTGATGGTTGAGTGAGTTTTAGATACAATCAAGTTTCTAATAAGACACTCAATAAATATATAGTACTTTGAAGCCAAAAGAGAAAAGTTGTGACCTACAAATATATAATGCATTGGTAGTGGAATGAATGCATGTTATTAAAGTAAAAATGGTTTACCCATGTATGAAATATTTTTTATGACCTTAGATCCAAGTAGAGGGGTGAAATATAGTACTTTCACATGAATGACCATCTACAAGAAATTCTTCATTTCTTCCCTAATTACACCTATAGTTTAACACAGTCATATATCAGTCTAGGCTATGAAACATGCAGCTTGATTAGTAAATAGCGATGAAAGGTGGATGAACATGTTGAAATAAATTTTACAATGATGATACATATTTTTATAATACCATAAAAGGCAAGAAATAGAAAATAGTTTGATCTAACTAAGTTTATAGCTACATGCCTAGTCAAACAAAATTTTGCCTATATTCACAATCCTATAAACCAATATTGAATATTTTGAAGGTTTAAGGGTTTTATAATCATTCAAAATATTTATATCTTAACAAATAATGTCCTTATGACCTAATTAATACCTCTATAACTTTATTTTAGTCATATGAATATGGGAGATGCTCTCTATTCTATCTCAAACAAAAGACACTTCATAATCAACAAAGCCTACAAACATAATACATGAATGTTGAAAGGTTGAATGGAAAGTATTTTAATTATCATGGGATGATATATATATTTAGACTAAATGTGAATAAGCATGGATAGAAACATACTTTCATTATAAACCTATAGGTGGTCAAATATGTAGTTAAACATAGTTAGACCTAATAGGCATAGGACTAGATCTAAACCCTCATGGCCTTTAACATGATATAGATGACTATATGACCTTAAAAATAGTTTGATAACCTTTATGTGAGAGCATAAGGCTGACATAAATCATTAGTTTTTAGAGACAATCTCAATATTGACCATTTTGGCCTAATTTCCTCTCAAGCTTATTCAAAATGCATAAAAGGATCTTAAAGGCCACTTTATTTTTGTAAAATCTATATGGAAACCATGCATGGTGACCGAAGGAGTTGGGAATATTTGAAGGGGGTCCATAAATTGTTCTTAGTGGATTTTTTTAGTGTTCAATTTCTAACTTGTATGAATCATTATTAATAATCTAGACCACCAAAAACCCTTTCAAAACCCTTGTGAAAGCCTAATGGAGATGAAATTAAAGGATATGCATCTAGAAGTGGCAAATGGGTCAATAAAATTTCTTGAACCTATTGATCACTCTCCCAAGATCCATGATATCCATTTGATCGATGCTATCATTTATATACATATGCCTAATTCTAAGTTTATTGCATAATTTAAGCTATTATACAAGTGTAGAAGAGAATTGTTGAATGAAATTCATTATATAAAGTGTACGAGGAATTATTTCAACCCCTCATACTCATTTTTAACTTTATTTGTGAATGAAAATTCATTTTTTAAACTTTTCATTGTAGGAAATATAAATGAAAATGAGAAGGAGAAGTGATTATCTAGTGTGAAGATGAGAAGAGTGATGTTGAATCTTATTGAAGTTTATGATATACTAGAGGACAAGGAATTTATAATTGAGTTGTTTAACACCTTTTTAATTAGTCTCATTGAGAAAGTATAGGCCACCTAAGTGACAAGTATAGGATTTGAGTCTTAGAAAGCTAATGAATGGCTACTAGACAATGAATGACAAGTGGTGTAGGAGAGGATATCAATTGAGGGGAATATGAGGGATGTTAAAATATTTTTTCCAAATTCTCATGATAGTGAAAATGTGTCAAGGATCCCTATGGTAGTTTTAGATAGTCAAGTGGATTCCTCATCACCAATATAGTTTCAATAAAGATAGTGAAGAGCCTACATGCCACCTTGAGGGAAAATGATTAATTTATGATGGACACTTATCCAAGACCACTTCATTGTTCTCTACTTCATTATCTTGAATTATAACTAGTTTCTTTCATTATAAACCTATAGATGGTTAAATATGTAGTTAAACATAGATATTCCTAATATGCATATGACTAGACCTAAACCCTCATGGCATTTAACATGATATAAATGACTATATGACCTTAAAAATAGTTTTATAACCTTAATGTGAGAGTATAAGGCTGACATAAATCATTAGTTTTTAGAGATAATCTCAATATTGACCATTTTGGCCTAATTTCCTCTCAAGCTTATTCAGAATGCATAAAAGGATCTTAAAAGCCACTTTATTTTTGTAAAATATATATGGAAACTATGCATGGTGACTGAAGGAGTTGGGAATAGTTGAAGGGGGTCCCTAAATTGTTCTTAGTGGATTTTTTTGGTGTTCAATGTCTAACCTGTATGAATCATTATTAACAAGCTAGACCACCAAAAACCCTTTCAAAACCCTTGTGAAAACCTAATGGAGAAGAAATTAAAGGATATGCATCAAGAAGTGGAAAATGGGTTGATAAAATTACTTGAACTTATTTATCACTCTCCAAATATCCATGATATCCATTTGATCCATACTATCATTTATACAGATATGCCTAATTCTAAGTTTATTTCATAATTTAAGCTGTTATACAAGTGCAGAAGAGAATTTTTAAATGAAATTCATTATATAAAGTGTATGGGGAATTTTTTAAACCCATAATACTCATTTTTAACTTTATTTTTGAATGAAAATCCCTTTTGTAAACTTTTCATTGTAGGAAATATAAATGACAATGAGAAGGAGAAGTGATTATCTAGTGTGAAGATGAGGAGTGATGTTGAATCTTCTTGAAGTTTATGATAGAATAGAGGACAAGGAATTTATAATTGAGTTTTATAACACCTTTGTAATGAGTTTCATTGAGAAAGTATAGGCCACCTAAGTGACAAATATAGGCTTTGAGTCTTAGAAAGCTAATGAATGGCTACTAGACAATGAATGACAAGTGGTGTAGGAGAGGATATAAATTAAGGGGAATATTAGGGATGTTAAAATATTTTTTCCACATTCTCATGATAGTGAAAATGTGTCAAGGATCCCTATGGTAGTTTTAGATAGTCAAGTGGAATCCTCATTACCAATATAGTTTCAATAAAGATAGTGAAGAGCCTATATGCCACCTTGAGGGAGAATGATTAATTTGTGATGGACACTTATCCAAGACCACTTCATTGTTATCTACTTCATTATCTTGAATTATAACAAGTTTCTTTCATTATAAACCTATAGGTGGTCAAATATGTAGTTAAACATAGTTAGACCTAATAGACATAGGACTAGACCTAAACCCTCATGGCCTTTAACATGATATAGATGACTATATGACCTTAAAAATAGTTTTATAACCTTTATGTGAGAGTATAAGGCTGACATAAACCATTATTTTTTAGAGATAATATCAATATTGACCATTTTGGCCTAATTTCCTCTCAAGCTTATTCAGAATGCATAAAAGGATCTTAAAAGCCACTTTATTTTTATAAAATCTATATGGAAACTATGCATGGTGACTGAAGGAGTTGGGAATAGTTGAAGGGGGTCCCTAAATTTTTCTTAGTGTATTTTTTTGGTGTTCAATGTCTAACCTATATGAATCATTATTAACAAGCTAGACCACCAAAAACCCTTTCAAAACCCTTATGAAAACCTAATGGAGAAGAAATTAAAAGATATGCACCTAGAAGTGGAAAATGGGTCGATAAAATTACTTGAACCTATTTATCACTCTCCAAATATACATGATATCCATTTGATCCATACTATCATTTATACAGATACGCCTAATTCTAAGTTTATTACATAATTTAAGCTGTTATACAAGTGTAGAAGAGAATTGTTGAGTGAAATTCATTATATAAAGTGTACGAGGAATTTTTTAATCCCATAATACTCATTTTTAACTTTATTTGTGAATGAAAATCCCCTTTTTAAACTTTTCATTGTAGGAAATATAAATGATAATGAGAAGGAGAAGTGATTATCTAGTGTGAAGATGAGAAGAGTGATGTTGAATCTTCTCAAATTTTATGATAGACTAGAGGACAAGGAATATAAAATTGAGTTTTATAACAGCTTTGTAATGAGTTTCATTAAGCAGGTATAGGCAACCTAAGTGTTAAGTATAGGCTTTGAGTCTTCGAAAGCTAATTAATGGCTAATAGACAATGAATGACAAGTGGTGTAGGAGAGGATATCAATTGAGGGGAATATGAGGGATGTTAAAATATTTTTTCCACATTCTCATGATAGTGAAAATGTGTCAAGGATCCCTATGGTAGTTTTAGATAGTCAAGTGGATTCCTCATCACCAATATAGTTTCAATAAAGATAGTGAAGAGCCTATATGCCACCTTGAGGGAGAATGATTAATTTGTGATGGACACTTATCCAAGACCACTTCATTATTCTCCACTTCATTGTCTTTAATTATAACTATTTAATTTCATTATAAACCTATAGGTGGTCAAATATATAGTTAAACATAATTAGACCTAATAGGCATAGGACTAGACCTAAATACTCATGGCCTTTAACATGATATAGATGACTATATGACCTTAAAAATAGTTTGATAACCTTTATGTGAGAGTATAAGGCTGACATAAACCATTAGTTTTTAGAGACAATCTCAATATTGACCATTTTGGCCTAATTTCCTCTCAAGCTTATTTAGAATGCATAAAAGGATCTTAAAGGCCACTTTATTTTTGTAAAATCTATATGGAAACTATGCATGGTGACTGAAGGAGTTGGGAATAGTTGAAGGGGGTCCCTAAATTTTTCTTAGTGTATTTTTTTGGTGTTCAATGTCTAACCTGTATGAATCATTATTAACAAGCTAGAACACCAAAAACCCTTTCAAAACCCTTGTGAAAACCTAATGGAGAAGAAATTAAAGGATATGCATCTAGAAGTGGAAAATGGGTCAGTAAAATTACTTAAACCTATTTATCACTCTCCAAATATACATGATATCCATTTGATCCATACTATCATTTATACAGATATGCCTAATCCTAAGTTTATTGCATAATTTACGCTGTTATACAAGTGTAGAAGAGAATTGTTGAATGAAATTCATTATATAAAGTGTACACATAATTTTTAAAAACCCCTAATACTCATTTTTAACTTTATTTGTGAATGAAAATCCCCTTTTTAAACTTTTCATTGTAGGAAATATAAATGATAATGAGAAGGAGAAGTGATTATCTAGTGTGAAGATGAGAAGAGTGATGTTGAATCTTCTTGAAGTTTATGATAAACTAGAGGACAAGGAATTTATAATTGATTTTTATAACACCTTTGTAATGAGTTTCATTGAGTAGGTATGGGCCACCTAAGTGTCAAGTATAGGCTGAGTCTTAGAAAGCTAATGAATGGCTACTAGATAATGAATGACAAGTGGTGTAGGAGAGGATATCAATTGAGGGGAATATGAGGGATGTTAAAATATTTTTTCCACATTCTCATGATATTGAAAGTGTGTCAAGGATCCCTATGGTAGTTTTAGATAGTCAAGTGGATTCCTCATCACCAATTTAGTTTCAATAAAGATAGTGAAGAGCCTATATGCCACCTTGAGGGAGAATGATTAATTTATGATGGACACTTATCCAAGACCACTTCATTGTTCTCCACTTCATTATATTGAATTATAACTAGTTTTCACATCTTGACACTTATATTTTTTACTCTTCCACTTCTCTTCTTCTCTCTCCTCTCCTATGCTCTTTATATTTAAGCCATTTTGGCATTTGTATCTAGTACACACCTAGTATGGAAAATACCTACCACTTTGGCACCCTATTTTGATTTTAAATAATTTTATGAAGTTTATTTTATCTCCATAATATCTTAATTAAGTGTGTTAAGTGGTTTATGTGGATAACAAGTGACAAATGTCTTCTCCTTGCTTCTCTTCTACTTTTACATGTTTTATGTGAGTTATATATCTTCTAACAGGTTTCATAAAGTGTATTTATTTTTTAACTATTTCCTAAAGTGTGAGAGGGACTAATAGTTTATAGTATCATATAATATATTCACACACCTATATATGTGCATATAAATCTACCTCTGTGAGAAATATGTATGATAGGACACTGAGTTAAGGTCAATTTTGGTAGTTTTCTTTCTTAGTGAATATACAAGTGTGTTTGTGGATTAATATTTGGTGTATCACCTCCATTATTATAGGTTTCATTATATTTACTTATTCCCTTTTCACCCCTAATAGTTATTATCTTAGTGTAGTGTGAGCCTAAAATATAGATCTAGGAAGCTAACCCTTTAACATATAGCTTTACCTCTGCTATAAGCAACCCATAGGCCTAGACATAATCCCATGTTCTTAAAATGTGGAGAGACATATACAAACTCATCCAAAGGTGAAATAATTGGTTAAAATATTTTTGACATGCCTGGTGGGACTAAGGTCCAAAAAAGTAGAATATTTTTTGTTATGTTCTTCCTACTATTAGCTTTTGGAAGCATTCAATCAAGCATCAATGGTGAATCCAAATGCAATATGATAGTTATGAGCAGCCCAGGTACTTATTTTAAAAGGTTTTTTTTATCAATTATTATGTTTCATTTGACTAATGAACTTGATATGGATGGATATATTAAGATTTATTACCACACACCTCCCTATCAAAGTTATTATTAACCCTATAATCTACCTATTTCTTCTCCATGTAGTCATGATGTGGTTGAATAGTATTATGAAGAATGCTATCAAGAATATATTTTAAGGCTCTTGAATAAATGATCTAAGCTCTTAATATGTAGGTTCTTGAAGAAGACATTCATTCTTTTAAGAGGTAGATTCTTGGAGGCAATCTTCCCCAACAGCCTTATCCACCCTATAAAGCTCCTCTACAATATTTTCAAGGTCAATAACAAGACCCATACTCCTCTCTTCCTCATACTCCAATTCCACCTCAAGCTAAATCCTTTTTATAAATCAATCCAAAAATGCTCAAATTAGAAAGGTTTATGAAGAAATGGGATAAAGAGCTTGATGTAATCCCTATTCATTTCATTGAAAAAATGAGAAGGTATATGCATTCCCTTATGAATTTGTGGTGATTTATTGATGAGGAATATAAATATTTAATTAATTAATATTTTTATGAGATGAGATTCTACATCCAATGGTGGGTTGATAGGCTTGTAAGGTGGGAAAACAAAGAAGTTGGGAATAGACTTGTAGATGTTGAAGGGCCTTAAGAAAATAATGAAAAAGGTGAAAAATAGTTTGAATAATATCTCCCTCCTATCCTCAAGTGTCTTATTAAATTACATGTTAGTCCTCTCATCTTAATTTTTGTGATGAAGATCTAATTTAATCCTTAAAAGAGCCTAGTAGCCTCAAAGTTCCAATTTGGAACCAAGAAGTTGATGTCAAGATAGAGAACCTTGTTTGTGTTTAAACTCCATTAACCTCGCTTTAAAAACCTATAGTTCTCCCATATTGGAGGTATATCAAAGAATATTTTAAATGTGAAAAAGATACCTTGGTTGAGGATGTGGAAGACAAGGTTGCATTTGTTGTTGAAATTCAAGAAAATAATGAAAAACATGAGCTGGTTGATGAAGGAAATAAAATGTCTATAGCCTAATAGAACCTTATTTCTCTCAAAGATTTATTTTAAGTGCCTCCTTCCATCCATATACCAATTAATTATCCATACATAACACCTCATACTCTCTCTCTCTCTCCAAACCATTAACTTATTCACCACCCTCTCACTTTATCCCCACTTGAAGGAGAACCCATCCTGTGGGAGGTAAGCAAAAAATAGCAAGCTCAATTTGTAGATGATCAAGAAGAAGACATAAATATTTATGAATAATATATCACTATATGGAATCCACTTAGTGAGGATAAACACAAGCCATCCCTCTTGAGTCAATAAAAATGAGATATATATTAGGTTACAACTATTTATAAGGATATTAATCAAGGTATGTAGAAGACCTATCAAGAAATATTTAATAAGTATGAAGGTCTTGAGAATCTAGTACTTGAAGTATATCAAAATAAGGTTGTTGAATATTAATATAGGATCCTATTAAAAAAACATGTCTTGAGTAACATCATGAAATAATAAATGATGACTATGACATTAATGAGCATGGTCAAGAGGATGAATTTGAAGAAGTTGTGTTTTTTGAGAAGGAAAAGAGCTAAGATGATTGGTAATAATAGATTAAGATTTTCCAAGAAATTAAAGAGATTTTTAAAATTTGAATTTCAAGTGTATAATAAGATATATCAAGATGTCCTCATGAAGGATAATGACCAAGATTGGATTGAATACACAAATCTCCATGAAGAGATTGAGGAACTTGCAATTGGTATGAAATCTTACCTCAGTCAAAGTATCATGCAAAGCAAGGAAACATGATTTTTTAATCACTACTGTAATTTTTAGATAAGGAGTCTCATTAGAATATTGAGGTTATTGATGTGTAAGAAGAGGTCACCTTCATAGGTTATATGTTTGTATCTACCCTAATTACATTAAATATCATGCCAAAGAGGTTGGAAAACATGAAGAAGTTGAGAACATTAAGTCCAATGCTCAAAGGATAATTTGCCTTATGTATCCCTTCATCTCATGGAGTAAGATATGGTAAAAACTTTCCCTTTTATCTAGGAGGAAAAATTTGTTTCAGGTTAGTCTATACATAGTTTAGTTTTCTTGAGTTAGTGTGTGCTTTCCCTAAGTGTTCATGTGAACATAATTGTGTTTTTTTGTTTCTTGTCTTGTGTGTTTGTTTTAGGTTATATTTGGTCTAGTTTAGTTTCCTTTCAGAGGTTTTTAAGTGTTAAATATAGTGTATATATGAATCCATTTCCCAAGGATAGGATAAGGTAAATAGTCTTTAGCATATTAGGCTTGCTACCACTAGGAAATCACCAAAATGTTGACTAATTTGACCCCAAATTGAATTAGGTCAACCCCCTATAATTTCAAACTTTCATAGGATCTTATAGGTCCTAAAATATTCATCATGGTCATAAATAAAGTCACATAGGATGTTTTACCTTGGTCATGCTTATTAAATTGTCATTATGTCATCCTAGGACATCTTTTGGGTCTTTTAATGAAATTGTATAGTTTAAATCAAAGGATAAAAGTGTCAAGATGAAATATAACATATTCCATCTCAGGTATATGTCATATATGGTAGTTCTTAAACACATAATTACATGTTCAACATATAAATAAGGACTTTAACTACAAAATAGGTCATTTTCAATTGGTTTCACAGATTAATAACATTCATATCATGTGTGGCCAATTCAAGAGTGCCCTTTAAAATCCACATATCTCATCTCCAATCTCAATAAGCGTTGAAAACTATAAAAATGACAAAAATTGGTTCATCTCTCTTATTTATCTCTTATGCAAGTCAAAGAAGTTAACCAATTTGTAGCTAGTATAGACAGGAGGTGGAGAGTTGGTCTAATTGAACTTCATAGATGTTAGTACTCCTAATGATATCTCATTTCATGTAAATAGTTTATATTTTGGTGGTATGTGCTTCATGAAACATCCTAAGGAATGTTAGTGACTCTAAACTACCTTTACATCCCCATTAAATTTGATTTTATCCTCTATTTTCTTTGATCTTAGTAAACCAAGTAGTGAATATGGTCTTGAAGATAATGTGTATTCATTTCAGGACTAAATTCAACTAGTTGTAATGTGTGATCATGGAAGGTAAGAAAGATCACTCTCACTATGCTAAGAGTAAATACCATTAAAGTCTACAGATAGTGTTTCATTATTGGTAGTGTTTGTCTTCTATAAGTGGCTTTATATCAATATAATGTACCTATGTTTGACCTATCAAAGCATGAAAACTAGTCTCTCCATGACATATTTTCATTTAAGGACTTGAAGGTTGATTGAGACAGGTTTCTCAAGACACGAGTAAAGATTGATCAAAACTCCAAGATACACAGTTACTTAAAATCACCTATAGTCATGTACAAATCATATAAGATCATCCAAAACCTAATACATAGGTGGTATTCATTTTCATGACTTGAATGATATTCTCAAGTAACCCATGGTTCATAAACTACAATCAAGAACACTCTCAAGCAACACTAACAAAGGTGAAAAGCAAATAAATTTGCTTAATGGGATGAGTTACCTCAACATCTCTAAATGAATTTTTTACTCATACCATGAGTCATATTTTAGAAAGTGTTTATGTGGTTTGTATAAGTCTAATAACTCCATTCTTGTAGTTTAGTTGCAAAGGTAGTAATTTATCATAATAAGAGCTTGTTCAATCATAGGAAACTAAAGGTTGAGTGAGTTTTAGATACAGTCAAGTTTCAACTAAGACACTCATTAAAGTTATAGTACTTTGAATCCAAAAGAGAAAACTTGTGACCTATAGATCTATAATGCATTGGTAGTAGAATGAATGCATGTTCTCAAAGAAAAATGGTCTAACTATGTATGAAATAGTATTTATGACCTCAAATCCAAGTAGAGGGGTGAAAAAAAATGATTTCACATGAATGAGAATCTATAATAAACTCTTCATTTATTCCCTAATTGCACCTATAGGTTGATGTAATCATATACAAGTATAGGCTATGAAAAATGAAAATTTATTGGTAAATAGTGATGAAAGATGGATGGCCATGTTGAAATAAATTTCATAGTGATGATGCATAGTTTCATAATACTCTTAGAGTTAGGAAACAAAACATAATTTGATCTAACCTAGTTTATAACTACATGCCCCATCAAACTAAATCCTACCTACAATCACAATACTAGAAACTAGTCTTGAATGGTTTGAAGGTTTAAGGATATTAGAATTATTTAAAAGATTTGTAACTTGACACATAGGGTCCTTATAAACTAATTAAGACCTCCACATATTTATTTTATTCATATGAATAGGGGAAATGCTCTTTTTTCTATCTTAAATAGAGGGCACTTTACAGTCAACAAATCCTATAGAATTAATGCATAAATGTTAAATGGAAAGTCTTGGAATGATCACGGGATGATATTTACAATTATACTAAAGTTTAAAATTAATTTATAGTCACCTACAGTCATTGGAGACCTACAAGTGGTCAAATATGTAGTCAAACATAGTTATGCTTATTAGGCCTAGGACTAGAACTAAACCCTCGTGGCCTATAACTTGACCCAAATGACTATATGACCTTTCAAAAAAATTATAACCTTTATTTGAGATTAAAATTCTGACATGAACCATTTATTTTTAGATAAAATCTCAATATTGACCATTTTTGCCTAATTTCCTCTTAGGTCTATTCAAACTACATAGAAGGAGCTTGAAGGCCACTTTATTTTGCTCAAAAATGTATGAACACTATGTATGGTACACCAAAGAATTTGGAATAGCTTAAGGGGGTCCCTAAATTTTTCTCAGTGTAATTTTTTTGGAGTTTAAATGTCTAACCTATATGAATCATTGTTAACATGCTAGACCACCAAAAACCCTCTCAAAACCCTTATGCAAACCTAATGGATAAGAAATGAATGGATATTCATTTAGAAGTGGCCAATGGGTTGATAAAGTTACTTGAGACTATTTATAACTCTCCAAAAATTGATGACATCCATTTTATCCTTACTATCATTGGTATGAATAGGCCCAATTCTAAGTTTCTTACAAGATTTTAGTTGTTTTATAGGTGAAGAAGAGAATTGTTAAATTAAAATAATTTTATAAGGTGTATGGGGAATTTTTACAACCAATAATACTCATTTCTCACTTCATTTTTTCATTAAAATCCCTTTACTACACTTTTCATTATAGGAATTCCAAGTAAGATAATGAGAAGGAGAAGTGATTGTCTAGTGTGAAGATAAGAAGAGTGATGTTGAATCTTAATGATGTATATGATAGAATAAAGGATAAAGAGGGTCTAATTGAGTTTTCTAACACCTCTTAAATGAGTATCCTTGAGAAATTATAGGCCACATAAGTGACAAGTGTGGGCTTTGAGGCTTAGAAAGCTAATGAGTGGCTACTAGATAGTGAGTGACAAGTGGTGTAGGAGAGGATATCAGTTAAAGAGAATATGAGGGATGTTAGAATATTTTTGAGACCTTTTCATGTTAGTTAAATTTTTTTTGAGGATTCCTATGGAATTTTTATATATTCAAGTGTAATCCTCTACTCCATCTTGAGGGAGAATGATGCATTTCTTATGGACACTTGTATTAGACCAGTTATTGACTTGTTATCTACTTCATTATTTTTAATTTCAATTGGTTTTAATAGCTTTAAACTTGGATTTATGACCCTTCCACTTCTCTTCTTCTCTCTCCTCTCATATTATCTAAATATGCAAGTCATTTTGGCATTTGTATCTAGTATACACCTAGTATGGTGAAGCCTTGCTAGTTTGGCACTTTTATTTATTTTTAATAATATTATGAATTTTATTTTATATCTAAAATATATTAATTAAGTTTTTAAAGTGTTTTATGTGGTTTAAAATTGATTAATGCCTTTTCCTTTCTTCCATTATGCTCTTACATGTTTTCTGTGAGTGATATCTCTTCTAGTAGGTTTCATAAAGTGTATTTATTTGTTAAATTATATCTTAAAGTGTGAGATGGAATAGTAGTGTCTATTATCATATCTTATTTTAACCCACCTCTACATGTACATATTAATCTACCTTTATGGAAAATACTTATTCTAGAAGGACAATTAATTAAGGTCAATCTTGGTAGTCTTCATTTTTAATGTATATGCAAGTGTGTTTATGGACTAATATTTGGTGTATCACGTCCATTAGTATAGGTTAAAATCTATTTAATTCTTCCCTTTTCACTCCCAATAGTGATTATCCTAGTGTATTTTGAGCCTAAAATATAGATCAAAGGATCTAACCCTTTAACTTAGAGGTTTACCTCTACTATAAGAAACCCATAGGACCAAAGGTAATCCCATGTTGTCCAAATGTGGATGAGCCTAAAAAACCTCATCCAAGGGTAAAATATTTGGATATAATAGTAAAATAATCATCCAAGGGTCCAAGGCATTTTTATACATTTCAAAAACTATTTGGGGGTTGGGATGGTAGCACACACTAACTCAACTGTATATCTTTTGAAATCTAGAGTTGAATTTCTTGATAGGCTCACTAGGTTCTCATTTAACATAGGAAAATTACAGATATAAGACATTGGGGTTGATCACTTTCCAAAACTAGGCAAGGAAAGTAGTAATTAAATGGTCCCAATTGGGGATCAAGTCTTTATGGAGGTTGAGGAACCATTCATAGGTTGAGTCTATAAATTTGAATATTAATAGCTTGCACACTACATCCTCATGTTCTAAATTTAATAACCTTAGGTTGGTATTATATGAGAACACATGATATTTAGTAGTTCATCATACATTATGAGTGAAATGGGGAAGATAAATCTTGGCATTTATTGATAAGTCATAGATAACTCCTAGTATGTTAATGGTCAAGCCAACCAATCAAGCCATCTTGGGAAATATATTTGGGAGAGATTGATAAGAGAGACTAGTGATAACTATGGTAGGTCTAGGTATATTGAGCCTAGATCTCCTATGGAATTTTAAGGGTGAAATCACTAGTTGGTCACATTGGGACCTAGATCTGGGGATGGTTGATCTAGAATCTAATATGTTTCATAAATAAACAATAGCTAGTATGTTACCACCAACAAACATAATTTCAAATAAGTCATCACTCAATATATAAATTCTTAATGCCTTCATTTTCATCATTTACTATTGTGCCTATTTAAATAACTTAATAATTGATAAAGTATAAAAGAGAGGAATAAGACTCAATCAATAACAAATTCCTTTAGGACCTAGGTTCTTGTTGATAATTATTCTTAGAAAAGAAAGGCCCTCCTTCTAGTGCCAACTATTGTTCATTCCAATATACTTTTATAAAATAATGATGAGATTGAATATTTTTAAAGAGAATAGTGGGAAAAATGATGGACTTTCATCCTTAATTTTATTTATAATGTGAAATCAACCTAGGGCATGACTACAGGTATTTGGATTCATAATGGATCTTGCATGGAATAATCTCCAAGAGATGTAGTGCCACTCTTAGGGGTTCAATCTTGATGACTATGATTAAATGATTTAGTTATTTTATTTTATACTAATGTTTATGCACTTTTATTTACCATCTTATGAATGAAATGGAAGGATATTATAATCTCCAAAATAAACACAAAAAATGATGGAAGAGTAAAGTATGAAAGAGTTTTTCTAGATCAAGATGAGATTAATGTTTCAATAATCATGCTAAATGCATCTACCACAATTATACCATTGTTTTTCGAGTCTCACAAAAGGTTTAAACTCTAATAATACATAATGGGAAGAGTCTATGGAAGTAATAAAGAACACTTGATTTATGAACCCTCACTAAATATCAATACTATAAGTCCATAGTAAATAACACATAAAATTCCAAGATAACTTATAGACTAACACATAGGTTATCAATATTTTAAGTAATATGAAATCTATTCACAAATGGGTTATAATATATGAGCACATAATAAGCATTACATTCATATAATTATGGTGCCTTAAAATAACTATATGAGCACTACCATTCATTTAAAACTGAAATGAGGGATACTTTGATAATTAGAATATACGCTAAAAAAAATATGAAATCACATTCATTAAAACAATTTATATTAAAAAGGTTTTAGTCATGGCCAACTTTATACAATTCAAAAAGGGTAAGAGAAACTGTAGGTGGAATCCTAGCTTGATTCTAACAACACTTTTGAGATAATACATTATAGGCCTTAAAAATAAAATATAGTTACATTTTATAGATAAGGATGGGATTCACCCCTAAGTAGTATGAGATTCCCATCTAAGGACATGATGGCTACTCGTAGTATTTACAACTAAATAATTCAAAAAAGGGGAAAATTTCCATTTACTTTCCCCAAATATATCTGTAGGAGATAAATCAACTAATACATAGAGGTAGAATGGATGATCTGGCTCCTAACTACTTTGAATCTACCTCTTTAGCCTCTAACATAGATACCACAAAGTCAAACTCCTAGTCTATCTTGGCAAGGTTCGTTGGAGACTCTCTAAAAAATTTCTCTACCTGATCCATGAGTCTTTGGTATATTCAGAGGGGAGCCTCCATAGACACCTAGACCCAGGACACCTAGTTGTTGCTCTTTGTGGATTAGGTCAAAAGATAGAGAACTACCTAAGATACCTCCTTATTTAACTTAGACAACTTTCTCCTCATGACCTAGACAAAATGACCTAAGTGAATTAAAAATTAACCCCTATCCAGTAGATTGTATCTAGGTGGAATAATACTAAAATATTAACTTCTTTAAAATACACTAATGTCTTATTCTTTCCATCTTCTAGGGTTACCTTACCATTTGGTCTAAGGTAAGACACTCCATAGAAATATTCATACTCTTAGAATAAGAATTATATAATCCCAAGTCTAAACTGGGCATAAGCTTTAAATTCGGTAGCATGCCCTTATTGATCATAATAGTCAAATTTTAGCACTTCCCATCAATTACATTGATCCTCTCTAAATAGGCCTCAGTCCACCAGATGAGCACCTAGGTCTATGCCATAGTCCCTTTAACCTTTCCCAGAGTTGAGAAGAGTTTTAGGATGGCATCCTTGACCTACCCAATTAACATGGAAAGGAAAGATCTCTTTACTTGTGCCTTGAGAGTTTGGACCTAAATCCAGATGTTTTTAAAGAGATTCTTTTACATGTCACGGGTCACATAGATAACTGAGAGTGGGTATTCTACTATATTTTCTTATCTCATATTAGTCCTCACCTTGGTGAGAGAGAAGAAGTAATTTGGCTCTACCAAACCATAGGGTTTCCCTCTTACATAAATTTCTTAGTGAGGATCCTCTACATATTCCCTATGGTGTGGTAAAAATCCCACTACACATCATAGGCATGTTTCATAGTCATATCCAACACCTATGATACTAGGACCATTCCCTAAGTTTTGGTATGTGTTGGCAGGGTAACAGATGTGGTAATTATAGGTGGAGGATGAGGTGGAGGGGGAATGAAGGAAGTGGAAGGTGTGAATGAATAAATTAGTGGAGGATGAGGAGGCTTAGGGGTGTAAGGGGGAAATACAAATGGAGAGTCTTAAGAGAACATATATGATTTCCACTAACTATGGGTCATGCCAACTTGAGGGCTGATGAATCCCAAGAAAGGGATATTCATCAAAAAGGAAAAGATTGGTTGATTAAAGCTAAATCCTTGGGTACCCAAGGTGATGGAAAAGGGGGGCCAAGGACTGATGAGATGATCCATTAGGGTTGGTGTTGAAAGACCCATATAAAATATTAGATAAGGTATAATTAGATTAGTCAATACATATATTAAAAGACAAGTATGAATTGGATTAATTTTCTTCCTTGGCCTTTTACATGAGTTAACTCTAGATGTTGATGTAGAAGGAGCAGAGGTAGTAAGTGCCATAGGGATCATCTATGGGAACTATTGATTCATTAGATGAACTACCAAGCTAGTCCCAATCATAATATATGTGCACATAGGTGTACTTACTCCTAGAACAAGTGAGGTGCTTATTGAAGATAGGCCACTCATAGGTACTTAAATGTGATAAATGGCCAATGAGGGCATTGATAAAGTTTTAGGCTGGGGAATGGAAGTGGTAGATGGAAACAAAAAAGGTAGGATGGTAGGGATGATTGAGGTTTTGGGTGCTTGGGTGAAAAGTGGAGGAGATGCAATAGGTAAGAGAGGTAGTACCAGTTGAATGGTTTGTGGAAGGGATAGGAAACTAAATTTCCTTATAATAGGTAGTTGAAAAGTGGAGGGAGTGAGGGAAGGAACTTGTATTGGTGCCTATTATTATCCCCACTTCAAGCTCATTTTTGGGTTACTACTAGTGTTGAACCTTAGTGTCTAAGTGGCTTGGTGTTGAGGTGCTTGATATAAATCCATAAATGCTTATGATACTTACCACAAAGTCATAAGGTATTACTTGGCTTGGGTTGAGGTGATTGAGTTATTGGAGGCGAATAGGTGGATCCATGATGGGAGGAGATATTATTCATGGGGGAGAAGGTGGTGAAATTCATTTTAGGATTTTCTTTCAAATTATAGTGGATTCAATGTGACATCACTTGATTGCTATGTAGATGAAGAAGCGGTCAAGGATGGTCTATTCTAAATCTTATTACCCTTATCCTTCCTATAGTCCTTAATCCATATGATCACTTCCTACTCATCCTCCACATTTAAATATAGCTCATCATCATCCTCTAACTAATGGCCATAATAAGGGTTGAGGGGAGTTGAGTAATTCTTCAAATGGGATTGGATCATGCACTATAGGTCCTAGTCTCATGGCTCAACTCTACCCAAGGCTAAATATTCCTATACAATTACCATATTATATATGGGAGGGAAAGAGCATTACACATGATGCCTGATGATGATTGGAAAAGGTAGGTAGGCCTTTTACTGATGACTAATATAATGCCTAAAAATTCCCCCCACCTATTAGTAACTAATTTCCATCTTAGTAACGTAATTTGGGATGTAATATGGAAAGTATATGGGCTCCTTAATAATACTTATGACTCAAATTATGGTATCTTATTAAAAATATTAGTAGTCTCTAATGGGAGCTAGTGAGTCTCTAATTTCCTTTGATAGATGAGGCATAGGGGCCTTGTTAATCACATTATATACCACTGGGTATAAAAACTCTTAGATATCCCATTTTTTATTTATATAATGGTGGCCATATAGATTGTATAAAATTACATGAACCAAAGATCCTCCATGAGCCCATTTTGGAAAATCAGATGGCTTAAAAGTGAGTGTCTTATAGATTGCATCTATGAGATAAATCATCATTTAAAATTTTCAACCTACTCGTGAATCTACTATGGCCTTGAACATGTTTACATTTACCACTCCTCCTAGTTTTGGGGCTCAGGAGCCATCTAGGATCATGTGAATCAAGGTCACCCATAGTATGTTGATGTGTAGGCAATCTGAGGTTTTGAATAATTAGTTCAATAAAATCATGCCTATTTAGACCTCTTCTTTGAAGGTGTGGACTATGTATGCATTGACATCATCCTTGTTCACCCACTTGGCATCTGGGTTCTCAACCTAGACCCTCAAGATTTCATATATTTTTAAGGTGTTATTCTATGTTTACACCACCATCAATTCATATGAAAGGTTAAAATCTAAGAGATTATAATAGGCTTTGTAGGTTATTCCTAAGATGTCAATAATATAATGCTAAGATTTGGTTGAGTAAACCCAAATGTGGGTACCATCTTGCACCTATTTGGTAGAGAGGATAAGTTTTTAAATCAAGTTTATGTATGAGAACAATTTAGTATTGTTCATAACCTTGTGTATTCCACACTTCTCCTATGATCATAAGGCAACTTCAAATTTAGCTTGATCATCATCATTGGTAGGGCACTTGGTTGATGGATTTGAATGATTTTATCAGAGTGATTACATTAGTTCAAGACATATATAAATAGAGTGTCCTTTTAATCAATCTCAACTTTGGTGGGATTTAAATATCAATCAACCATTTCAATGAGATTAAATTTGATGGAATAACTTTGGGTGAAGGATAAGGTGGTGAAAGAAGTAGGTTATAGAAAAAAGTCAATGAGTTTGAATTTAGGAGTCTAGAGATATAATAGCTAATGATATTACCTCAAGATACTTATGTAAATCCACATTCATCCAAATATATTAATGTAATTTGGTATCTCACTCATCATGGATTCAAATTTGAGTGTGTAGCTCAATATTCTAGTTGATTTCCTAATTTGGAGTTAAATTTGGAGAAAATGATTACACACTACTTGCCAGATCTAGTAAAGGAAACATGACATTTTAAATTGTCTAATCAGGGTCCATATCCCTACTTCATCAATGTTAGAACTGGGGTAGGTATATTTCCACCTTATCCTTAAATATTCTTGGGAGCTCCTTCTTAGTTTCACTTATCACCTATCAACTAGTCCTCACATCAATGGTCAATAGCTAGGCATAGACTATAACTTTATTTTTATACCCTTAGGGGGGGTGATATGTTAGATGTGGGCATGTGTCACCCTCTAATTATCTTGTGTGATTATACCTATACTTAATTTTGGTCATCCCAGGGCCATTAAGGGCTAACATGCTAAAATTCTCAATTATGCCACATGTCATGTTATGATACGTTGAGATCTCCTTGGTTTAGATATCTCTGTCAAGACTAGGAGAATAACATGTATAACAATAGTGAGAGTTCATTGGTCAAAATTCGGGACTTATAAACTTTAGATCATGTCACATACTTTGATTTAGTCAAGCTCTCTTGGGCTCTAAAAGTTTTGTTAGGACTGAGAGACTATCCACTCTACCTTTGGTTGACATGGCACTCACTAGTTGGATTGGGATCTCTTAAGATATGGCATATCTATTAGGTCTAAGAGACTAGACATTCTTATTTGGTGTGGGGTGTTTGGATAAATTACTTATGGCTTATGACCCTAGGTTATATTGTGCTTCTTTATTGCATTAGGATCTTTTTAGAAACCTAAATAACACCCTACTTGAAGGCTAATGGATTGATATGAAAGTCCTTCACACTTGGACTAACATTGGAATGATATGAGGTGTGGGACACTTGAACTCAGATTAGACCTCTAGTTTTGATGAGGCTAGCTCCTCTGATGTATCACTTTGCTCACTATTAGTAAAACCTACTATAATTTTTGGGATGAAAAGGGTTAGAAGGACAACTAAAATGGAAATTTAAGTTAATGATGGTGATACACCTATACTTTTGGTTCATCCACTCTATTTGAGCTCCTAAAACACTAATAAGATAAATAAATAACTAAATCTACAACTCCAAATGACTCTTATGAATCAATATTTCATATAGAGATTTCATAAGATGATTAAAGCATGAGGGAAATGATGGAATATCCCTACTTCAAGGCACTAATTATTCAATTATATCCACTATTAGCTTCATTAAATGACATCAATCACTGAACACGACCTACATAAGTTAGCATACTAGTAGCTAGGTGAGATTAGGACATAAAAAGGGAGAAAATACTACCACATGTTCAAAGAAACTAATATAAACACACTATACTAGAATATGGAAATCTAAGATGGTCATTTTATAATATTAGAAGGTTACAAATCTCAATCTTGGTAGAGTCTAGTCATGACTAAGAGAGGGATCCATTGAATTGGCTTGAAATCCTGAATATATAGAAAATAGAGAATATCTAGCCAAGATATTGGCATAGAGGGAGAAGAGAAAGTCAACTTCAATTTAACTCCAAGTCAAAATTCATTTTCAATTACAAACAGTAGCTTTTCAAAACTTGTCTTCATGTTGAAATTCCTTGAATGATCTTCTTCTTACATTGAAAAGGAATAGTGGGCCCATTTGACTTATCAAACATCCTTTTGCATGAAATCTACACCATATATTGGTTGATTTATCCAATTGATGTGAGTTCAAGTTGATTTAAATTCATCTCTTACATGAAAACAATGGAACATGCCACTTAGTTAAGAGTTAGTTAAGTCAATATTGACATTCAAGAGTAGTTAACTCCATTTAAGCCCTTATTTGCATGAATTGACACTTGCAGATTAAGTTTTATAACTTTTAGAGATAATAGAATGTATGTTTTTAGATTTTCATATTTTGGTATAGTGTGTTTATGTTAGTCGATTTGAACATGTGGCAGTATTTTATCCCTTTTCAGGTCCTAATCTCACCTAGTTACTAGTATGCTAACCTATGTAGGTCATGTTTAGTGTTTGATGTCATTTGATGGAGGTAATAATGGATATAATTAATTTTTGGTTGCCTTAAATTAGTCCTATTCTATCATTCCCCTCATGCTTTAATTATCTGATGAAACCTCTATATAAAATACTAATGCACAAGAGTCATTTGTAGTTGTAGACTCAGTTATTTGATTATTTTATCAATGTTTTAAGAGATCAAATAGAGTGGATGAGCCAAAAATATAGGTTTATCACCATTAGTATCTTATATTTCCCTTTTAGTTATCCTTATAACCTTTTTTACCCCAAAAAGTATAATAGGTTTTAGTAATAATGAGTAAAGTGACACATCAGAGGACCTAGCCTAATCAAAATTAGAGGTATAGTCCAATTTTAGGTGTCCCATACCTTAGAACATTCCAATGTAATATAGGTGTGAAAGAGTTTTAGAGAAATCTATCAACCTTTAATCAGGGTACAATCTAGGTTGATAATAGTTTTTGCACACTCAATAAGACATAGATCTAGCTATTACAGTACAAATTTATAGTTATTCATCTTTAAAAGTAGTTTCAATTACTCTTATGGTCCTTATCTTAGAAGCAAAGGAATTTTTTTTAATAATTCACTTGATTTTCACATGTTTTCTAGGCTATGTCTGCCTATAAAGGATAATTCTATCATTCTATTGATGTAGTGGATTGTACCCTAGGCAAGAGGCCTAGCTCCTGCCCTTCCACACACAACAATGGAAACTCCCCTCTTGCCTATGGGACCAGTGAAGCTAGAGGGGAGAGTCTCTAGATAAGGGCTAGCTCCCTCTGATGTATCTTTTAGGCCCTAGTTTCTCCTACTACTAAAAAAAAATGGAAAAATGGGGGATGAAAAGGGAGAGAGAGATGCTAAAAATAGAACCTAAGCCTAAAAATAAAATAAAGGTGATACACCAAAAAATTTGATCCACTCAGGCCTGAATATACACTTTTCGCCAAGAAGAAGTGGCCATACACTTCATCTAATGTGGAAAATCCTTTTGCATCAGTGAGTTAGAGGTCCGTGGAAATATAGGGAGGAAGAAACTACCAGAGGCATCCTCAAACACACTTATGGTAGCCTATTCACAGGCACCTACACTCCTCTAGGGAAACTTCTATCAAACCTAAAAAAGAGAAACTCACAATGTGCTAGATGTGCTAGAATCAATCTATGAGAAGCATAAAAGTAAATGACTTAACACAAAAGGAAACATAGACATGTGCTTGAGTGCAAGTCTAGATGGAGGTAAAACTGTTAAGTCCTGATCAAGGTAAAATTTGGTAGAATTCTACCTTACAAACCCAGATATTTTTTGGGCAGAGTTTTGCCTTAAGGTTGAGAGATTAGATCCTTCTCAAATGAGAAATTTACAATATATATAAAGAGAAAGAGAACTTGTCACTTTCTAGGAAAGACTTTGGCCATCTTTTTGCAAGCTGGCCCATGTGCGCTCTAAGCCTTGGGAAGAGGGAGCCATTTGATTGTCAGTTCCTACTTTGACTTTGGCATCCCAACATTAATGAGGAAGCATAGACCATGCCTATTTTTTGTGAACAAGCTTCTCCCTTCAAGGAATTTGAGCAGCTTGTTTGCTTATAAATGCAAACTAGAGAAAACAAGTTGTGTTGCTTACTATTTGTGCCATTTGGTGACCACCTGGCAAGTGCTATTCCAATTACAAGAATAAATCCTTGAGTTGACACCTCTCACCACTTGGACTATCTTGTCTTTTCCTTGCCTTGTCTCATCCTAGTTTTGTCTCTTTTTGGCTCTTTCGGCCCTCAGGGCTATCTTTTGGTGGGTCACTGCGTTCCTTGGGCTCTTTTTTGGTTGGCACTCAAGTAATTTAAAAATCAAATGGCTATTTCGCTGTCTCAAAATTAATGTTCACACACCCATCATTTCTTGAAAAGCAACAGCTAGTTCACCATGCTTCCTTTCCTTTGGACTTTTGTCATTCCTTTGGTTTTCTTGCAGCCACTTTCCTTCAGGTTTTTGCGTGGGCATTTTCCCATAGACAAAAAGTCTATGAGAATTATTCGGTCGCTTTGCCTTCAAAATTTTCTTGGCTTTCTTCTCATGGCCTTCTGAATTCCTTCAAACTTTTTGTCCGAAGGAATTCCTTTAGACAAAAAGTCTAAAGGAATTATGCCTTTGCCTTAACAAAATTCCAAAAGATCTTACCTTTGCAGCTTTCTTTGTGGCTTCTTTGAAGTGCTCCCTGCCCTTCGCAAGGGCTCTTGAACCTAGAACTACCCTCCGTAAGGGAACTTGTCCTATAAGAGGCTTGAAATTTCATCTGAACCACTCCTTTGAACCAATTGTTGAACCAATTGATTAAACCAATTTAATGGTTCAAACGGTTGTTGAACCAAGGCATGGACCAAGCTTTGAACCGAGTGATGAACCCTTTGATTGAACCAAAATCCGTTGAACTATTTAAACTGAACTGAAGTGTTGAACCTTGCTGATGAACTTTGATTAAACTGAAAGCTGTTGAACCGAAGCAATAAACTTCACTGATTGAACCAAGGCTTTAAAATTTGCTAATGAACTGAGGCATTGAACCATGGCATTGAAGTAGTTCAATGGTTCAACGGTTCAAAGATGCCAACTTTCCTTGTGAATTTATTCAGATAAGAGTTTGAAGAAGCTTTGTAAAACCTTTCACTCTCTGAACTGGTTCTTCATCTATCGAAAGATTACACCTACAGAGTTTGTAGAAGTCCCTGTGAAGTTTGTAGAAAACCTATAGAGTCCAAAGAAATGGACCTAAAGAGTCTATAGAAAACTTCACTGCTGAGTCCGTAGAAATCCAAGCTCTGCAGAGTCCATAGAAATGGACCTATAGAGTTCATAGAAATGGACTTGTAGAGTTTGAAGAAATTTTCAAGATTCATGCAAAATCAAAAGTACTAGCTCATAACAGCATAAAAAAAGGGAGACCAATTTTTGGCCTATTGGGAAAAATATGGTCAATAGAATGGTGACTCCTAAGGGAAGCATGCTTGTTATGCTTAGAGACCAATTACCTTTTAGTCCATTGGGCACAGAGTCAGTTGAAGATTAAAAGAAAGGTTAGCAATAACCCTAAAATATCCAAGAATCAAACATGAAGCTTTTTACCCCAGACACAAGGGAAAGCACACACAAGACTAAAAACACTTCTTGTGCAAATTGCACTTAGGGAAAGTAGGAAAGAAAACTAAAAACCAACTACTATGTATAACTAACCAAGTATATTTGCTTCCCTCCTAGTTCAAAGGGAAAATTTCTTAAGTCCCCTTCCTGGTAAAAAGACTTATAGTGCCAGACAAGTGGCTGAATGAAAATGAGATTTGGTGACCTGCTCCTCTTGCTTGTCACCTGTATTGGCTTGCATCTAAGTGGATCATATTCAAACATGATTCCAACATATACGTACTCTGCTTATTCTTGGAAGCTTGTTGAATGCTGGTCCTTCATGCTAGTGCATTTTACCAAGAAAAATGTGGCTACTAGCTCATCACCATAATCCCTTTGTTGTGCATGGTCCCTTTACAGTGAATCATGGTTTGAATTATTTCCTTCTACTTCATTGAAAATTGTGTCAAACTCATCATCTATTCCCTCAAGGCTTTCTTGAAGAAGGGTGACTATTTTGATGTCTAAAAAGGAATCACAAACTGACTGCTCATCCCACATAACATCACCTCTTTGTTTAAAATTTTTTTCTTCAAGGTTTTCCTCAAGGAAGATTAGGATCTATAGATGTTCAAAGATATTCTTTTGATCCTCCTCCAACTCAGGCTCCTCAGTGTAGGTGTTCTTTATAGTAGGTTCAGGGAAGTGGTTTGTTGAATAAGGATGGGTCCTCTCAAACCTTAGTCACTTTGCTGAGTTTAAAGGCCATTCAATGAATTCAAATGGGACACCCTTTACAACAGACTGTGTGGTGATTTTAGGCATAAGAGGCTAGATTGGTCTTATTGAACCAAGATACTATTTCTTGATGGCACCAAAATTGCTTAACCAACTGATTCAACTTAGAGTCACCATTGGTGCTGATGTAAAAGCCTCCAAAGGTTGGTTGGTTTAAGAGAACAACAAAAATTATTTAACTCTTTGGACACAACTTGTCCTACTTGGTCCCACCAGGTGTGCCAAAAAATTGTTGACACAGTGGATTACACTATGGGAAAGAGGCTTAGCTCCTGCCCTTCCACACGTAATAATGGAAACTCCCCTCTTTCCTATGGGACTAGTGAAGTTGGAGGGGAGAGTCTCTAGATAAGGGCTAGCTCCCTCTGATGTATCTTTTAGGCCCTGGTTTCTCCTACTGCTAACAAATAAAATGGAAAAAGGGGGGGATGAAAAGGGAGAGAGAGATGTTAAAAATAAAACCTAAGCCTAAAAATAAAATAAAGGTGATACACCAAAAATTTTGATCCACTCAGGCTTGAATATACACTTTTCACCAAGAAGAAGTGCCCATACACTTCATCTAATGTGAGAAATCCTTCTACATCAATGAGCTAGAGGTCTGTGGAAATACAAGGAGGAAGAAACTAATAGAGGCATCCTTAGACACACTTATGTTGGCCTATTCACAGGCACCTACAATCCTCTAGGGACACTTCTGGCAAACCAACAAAAGAGAAACTCACAATGCATTAGACATGCTAGAATCGATCTATGAGAAGCATAAAAAGAAATGACTTAACATAAAAGGAAAATTAGACATGTGCTTGAGTGTAAGTTTAAATGGAGGTAAAAATGCTAATTCTTGATTCAAGGTAAAATCTGGTAGAATTTTACATTACAAACCCAAAGATTTTTTGGGCAGAGTTTTGCCTTAAGGCTGAGAGATTGGATCCTTCTCAAATGATAAATTTACAATATATAGAAAGAGAAAGAGAACTTAACACTTTTTGGGAAAGACTTTGGTGCTCTTTTTGCAAGCTGGCCTGTGTGCACTCTGAGCCTTGGGAAGAGGGAGCCATTTGATTGTCAATTCTTACTTTGACTTTGGCATCCCAACATTAATGAGGAAGCATAGACTATGCCTCTTTTTTGTGAACAGACTCCTCCCTTCAAGGCATTTGCATAGCTTGTCTACTTATAAATTCAAACTAGAGAAAATAAGCCACATCGCTTACTATTTGTGCCATTTGGTAACCACCTGGCAAGCACTATTCCAATTTGAGGAATAAATCCTTGAGTTGACACCTCCTCTCACCACTTGGAATGTCTTGTCTTTTCCTTGCCTTGTCTCATCCTAGTTTTATCTCTTTCTGGCTCCTTCAGCCCTCGGGGCTATCTTTTGGTAGGTCGCTACATTCCTTGGGCTCTTTTCTAGTTAGCACTCAAGTAATTTAAAAATCAAATGGCTATTTCACCATCTTAAAATTGACGTTCATGCACCCGTCATTACTTGAAAACCAATGGCTAGTTCACCATGCTTCCTTTCCTTTAGACTTTTGTCATTCATTTAGGTTTTTTGTGGCCACTTTCCTTTGGGTTTTTGCATGGGCATTTTCTTGTGGATAAAAAGTCTATGAGAATTGTTCAGCCCCTTTGCCTTCAGAATTTTCCTAGCTTTCTTCCCATGGCCTTTCGAATTCCTTCAGGCTTTTTGTATGAAGGAATTCCTTCAGACAAAAAGTCTGAAGGAATTATGCCTTTGCCTTAACAAAATTCTAAAAGATCTTACCTTTGTGGCTTCTTTGAAGTGCTCCCTACCCTTCACAATGGCTCTTAAACCTATAACTACCCTTTGCAAGGGCACTTATCCTTTGGGAGGCTTGAAATTTTGTTTGAACTGCTCCTTTGAACCAACCATTGAACTAATTGATTGAATTGGTTCAATGGTTCAAATGGTTGTTGAACCAAGGCATGGACCAACCTTTGAACTAAGTGATGAACCCTTTGATTAAACCAAAAGCTGTTGAACTATTTGAACTGAATCAAAGTGTTGAACCTTGCCAATGAACTTTGATTAAACTAAAAGCCGTTGAACTAAAGTGATGAACTTCACTAATTGAACCAAGGCTTTGAACTTTGCCAATGAATTGAGGCATTGAACCAAGGCTTTGAACCAGTTCAATAGTTCAATGGTTCATAGATGCCAACTTTCCTTGTGAATTTCTTCATACAAGAGTCCAAAGAAGCTTTGTAAAACCTTTCACTCCCTGAACTGGTTCTTCATTTACCGAAAGACCACCTATAGAGTTCATAGAAGTCCCTGTGAAGTCCATAAAAAACTTGTAGAGTCCATAGAAATGGACCTGTAGAGTTCGTAGAAAACTTCATTGCTAAGTCCATAGAAATCCAAGCTTTGCAGAGACCATAGAAATGGACCTACAGAGTCCATAGAAATTTTCAAGATTCATGTAGAATCAAAATTACTAGCTCAAAATAACATAAAAAAGGGGGACCAATTTTTGGCCTGTTGGGCAAAAAATGGTCAACAAAATGGTGACTCCCAGGGGAAGCATGCCTGCTATGCTTAGAGACTAGTTGCCTTTTAGTCCATTGGGCACAGAGTCAGATGTAGCTTAAAATAAAGGTTACCAATAGCCCCAAAAGATCCAAGAATCAAACATGAAGCTTTTTACCCTAGACACAAGGGAAAGCACGCACAAGACTAAAAACACTACTTGTGCAAACTGCACTTAGGGAAAGCAAGAAAGAAAACTAAAAACCAACTAATATGTACAACTAACCAAGTATATTTTCTTCCCTCCTAGATCAAAGGGAAAATTTCTTAAGTCCCCTTCCTATCAAGAAGACTTATGGTGCCAGATAAGTGGCTGAATGAAAAGGAGATTTGGTGACCTGCTCCTCTTGCCTGTCACCTGGATTGGCTTGCATCCAAGTGGATCAGATTCAAACATGCTTCCAACATATACATACTCTACTTATTATTGGAAGCTTGTTGAATGATAGTCCTTCATGCTAGTGCATTTCACCAAGAAAAATGTGGCTATTGGCTCATCACCATAAGCTCTTTGTTGTGCATGGCCCCTTTACAATGAATCATGGTTTGACTTGTTTCCTTTTTCTTCATTGAAAATTGTGTCAAACTCATCATTTGTTCCCTCAAGGCTTTCTTGAAGAAGGGTGACTATTGTGATTTCTGAAAAGGAATCACAAACTAACTACTCATCCCACAGAACATCACCTCTTTATTTAAAACTTTCTTCTTCAAGGTTTTCCTCAAGGAAGACAGACCTCTCTTTTTCCTCCTCAAAGATAAGGATCTATAGATGTTCAAAGATATTCTCCTGATCCTCTTCCAACTCAGGATCTTCAACGTAGGTTTTCTTTATAGTAGGTTTGGGGAAGTGGATTGTTGAATAAGGATGGGTCCTCTCAAACCTCAGTCACTTTGCTGAGTTCAAAGGCCATTTAATGAATTTGAAGGGGACACCCTTAGCAGCAGACTGTGTGGTGATTTTAGGCATAGGAGGCTAGATTGGTCTTATTGAACCAAGATACTATTTCTTGATGGCACCCAAACTACTTAACCAACTGATTCAACTTAGAGTCACCATTGGTGTTGATGCAAAATCCTCCAAAGGCTGGTTGGTTGAAGAACACACAAAAAATTCTTTAACTCTTTGGACAAAACTTGTTCTAGTTGGTCCCATCAAGCATGCCAAAAAACTATTGATGCAGTGGATTACACCCTAGGTAGGAGGCCTAGCTCCCACCCTTCCACATGCAATAATGGAAACTCCCCTCTCACCTGTGGGACTGGCGAAGCTGGAGGGGAGAGTCTCTAGATAAGGGCTAGCTCTCTCTAATGTATCTTTTAGGCCCTAGTTTCTCCTACTGCTAACAAATAAAATGGAAAAAGGGGGGATGAAAAGGGAGAGAGATGATAAAAATAGAACCTAAGCCTAAAAATAAAATAAAGGTGATACACCAAAAAGTTTGATCCACTCAGTCCTAAATATACACTTTTCACCAAGAAAAAGTGCCCATACACTTCATTTGATGTGGGAAATCCTTTTGCATCAGTGACCTAGAGTTCCATGGAAATATAGGGAGGAATAAACTATCAGAGGCATCCTTAGACACACTTATGGTAGCTTATTCATAGGTCCCTACACTCCTCTAAGGTCACTTCTAGCAAACCTATAAAAGAGAAACTCACAATGCACTAGACATGTTGGAATCGATCTGTGAGAAGCATAAAATGAAATGAATTAACACAAAAGGAAACATAAACATGTTCTTGAATGGAAGTCCGTTTGGAGGTAAAAATGCTAAGTCCTGATTCAATGTAAAATCTAGCAAATTTTTCCTTACAAACCCATATATTTTTTGGGTAGAGTTTTTCCTTAAGGCTGAGAGATTGGATCCTTCTCAAATGAGAAATTTATAATATATAGAAAGAGAAAGAGAACTTGGCACTTTTTGGGAAAGACTTTAGTGCTCTTTTTTCAAGCTAGCCCATGTGTGCTCTGAGCCTTAGGAAGAGGGATCTGTTTGATTATCAGTTCCTACTTCGACTTTGGTGTCCCAACATTAATGAGGAAGCATAGACCATACCTCTTTTTTATGAATAGACTTCTCCCTTCAAGGCATTTGTGTGGCTTGTCTACTTATAAATGCAAACTAGAGAAATTACGCTGTGCCACTTACTGTTTGCACTATTTGGTGACCACCTGGCAAGTGCTATTCCAACTATAGGAATAAATCCTTGAGTTGATACCTCCTCTCGCCACTTGGACTATCTTGTCTCTTCCTTGCCTTGTCTCATCCTGGGTTTGTCTCTTTCTAGCTCCTTCAGCCCTTGCAGCTATCTTTTGGTGGGTCGCTGCATTCCTTAGGCTCTTTTTTGGTTGGCACTCAAGTAATTTAAAAATCAAATGGCTATTTCACCATCTTAAAATTGACATTTGCGCACACGTCATTGCTTGAAAACCAATGGCTAGTTTGTCAGGCTTCCTTTCCTTTAGAGTTTTCTCATTCCTTCAAGTTTTTTGCAACCACTTTCCTTTGGGTTTTTGTGTGGGAATTTTCCCATGGATAAAAAGTTCACGAGAATTGTTCAGCTACTTTGCCTCAAAATTTTCTCGACTTTCTTCTCACAGCCTTTCGAATTCCTTCAGACTTTTTGTCTGAAGGAATTCCTATAGACAAAAAGTCCAAAGGAATTATGCCTTTGCCTTAACAAAAATTTTCAAGATCTTACCTTTGTGGCTTCTTTAAAGTGCTCCCTACTCTCTGCAAGGGATCTTGAACCCAAAACTACCCTCTACAAGGGCACTTGTCCTTTGGGAGGCTTGAAATTTTGTTTGAACCACTCCTTTGAACCAATCATTGAACTAATTAATTGAACCAGTTCAATGGTTTAAATGGTTATTAGACCAAGGCATGGACCAAGCTTTGAACTAAGCAATGAACCCTTTGATCGAACCAAATGTCGTTGAACCATTTTAACTTAACCAAAGCATTGAACCTTTTTGATGAACTTTGATTGAACTGAAAGCCATTGGACCAAAGTGATGAACTTCACTGATTGAACCAAGGCTTTGAACTTTATCGATGAACTAAGGTGTTGAACCGGTTTAATGGTTCAACAGTTCAAAGATACCAACTTTCCTTATGAATTTATTTAGACAAGAGTCTGAAGAAGCTTTGTAAAACCTTGTACTCTCTGAATTGGTTATTCATCTACCGAAAGACTACACCTGTAGATTTCATAGAAGTCCTTGTGAAGTTTGTATAAAACCTACAGAGTCCATAGAAAACTTCACTACTGAGTTCGTAGAAATCCAAGCTCTACAGAGTCCCTAGAAATGGACTTGCAGAGTCCATAGAAATGGACCTATAGAGTCTGTAGAAATTTTCAAGATTCATGCAAAATCAAAAGTACTGGCTCAAAATAGCATAAAAAAAGGGGTACCAACTTTTGGCCTGTTGGGCAAAAAATGGTCAACAAAATGGTGACTCCTATGGGAAGCATGCCTACTATTCTTAGAGACAAGTTGCCTTTTATTCCATTGGGCATGGAGTCAGATGCAACTTAAAATAAAGATTAGCAATAGCCCCAAAAGATCTAAGAATCAAACATGAAGCTTTTCACCCCAAACACAAAGGAAAGCACACACAAGACTAAAAACACTACTTGTGTAAACTGCACTTAGGGAAAGTGGGAAATAAAACTAAAAACCAACTACTATGTACAACTAACTAGGTATATTTACTTCCCTCCTAGATCAAAGGGAAAATTTCTCAAGTCCCCTTCCTAGAAAGAAGACTTATGATGCCAGACAAGTGGCTGAATGAAAAGGAGATTTGGTGACCTACTCCTCTTGCCTGTCACCTGGATTGGCTTGCATCTGAGTGGATCAGATTCAAACATGCTTCCAACATATATGTACTCTGATTTTTCTTGAAAGCTTGTTGAATGCTGGTCCTTCATGTTGGTGCATTTCACTAAGAAAAATTTGGTTGCTGGCTCATCACCATAAGCCCTTTGTTGTGCATGGTCCCTTTGTAGTGAATCATGGTTTGACCCATTTCTTTCTACTTCATTAAAAATCATGTCAAACTCATCATCTATTCCCTTAAGGCTTTATTGAAGAAGGGTGTCTATTGTGATGTCTAAAAAGGAATCACAAACTGACTGCTCATCCCATTAAACATCACCTCTTTGTTTAAAACTTTCTTCTTCAAGGTTTTCATGAATGAAGACAGACCTCTATTTTTCCTCCTCAAAGATCAGGATCTCTAGATGTTCAAAGATATTCTCCTGATCCTCCTCTAACTCAGGCTCCTCAATGTAGGTGTTATTTATAGAAAGTTTGGGGAAGTGGTTTGCTAAATAAGGATGGGTCCTCTCAAACCTCAGTCGCTTTGCTGAGTTTAAAGGCCATTCAATGAATTCAAATGGTACACCCTTTACAGCAGACTGTGTGGTGATTTTAGGCATAAGAGGCTAGATTGGTCTTATTGAACCAAGATACTATTTCTTGATGGCACTAGAAATTCTTAACCAATAGATTCAACTCAGAGTCTCCATTGGTGTTGATGCAAAAGCCTCCAAAGGTTAGTTGGTTGAAGAACACACCAAAAATTCTTCAACTCTTTGGACACAACTTATCCTAGTTGGTCCCATTAGGTGTGCCAAAAAATTGTTGACGCATTGGATTGCACCCTGGGTAGGAGGCCTAGCTTCCACCCTTCCACATGCAAGAATGGAAACTCCCCTCTTGCCTATGGGACTAGTGAAGCTAGAGGGGAGAGTCTCTAGATAAGGGCTAGCTCCCTCTGATGTATCGTTTAGGCCCTAGTTTCTCCTATTGCTAACAAATAAAATGGAAAAAGGGTGGGGATGAAAAGGGAGAGAGAAATGCTAAAAATAGAACCTAAGCCTAAAAATAAAATAAAGGTGATACACCAAAAAGTTTGATCCACTCAAGCTTGAATATACACTTTTCACCAAGAAGAAGCACCCATACACTTCATCTGATGTGGGAAATCCTTCTGCATCAGTGAGCTAGAGGTCTATGGAAATATAGGGAGGAAGAAAGTACCAGAGGCATCCTTAGACACACTTATGACAACCTATTCACAAGCACCTACACTCCTCTAGGGACACTTCTGGAAAACTTGCTATAAAGAAACTCACAATCTACTAGATGTGATGGAATCAATCTATGAGAAGCATAAAAGTAAATGACTTAACACAAAAGGAAACATAGACATGTGCTTGAGTGCAAGTCTAGATGGAGGTAAAAATGCTAATTCCTGATTGAAGGTAAAATTTGGCAAAATTCTACCTTACAAACCCAGAGATTTTTTGCGCAGAGTTTTGCCTTAAGGCTGAGAGCTTAGATCCTTCTCAAATGAGAAATTTACAATATATAAAAAGAGAAAGAGAACTCGGTGCTTTCTGGGAAAGACTTCGGTGCTCTTTTTACAAGCTAGCCCATGTGTGCTCTGAGCCTTAGGAAGAGGGAGCCATTTGATTATCGATTCCTACTTTGACTTTAGCATCCCAACATTAATGAGGAAGCATAAACCGCACCTCTTTTTTGTGAATAGACTTCTCCCTTCAAAGCATTTGTGTGGCTTGTCTGTTTATAAATGTAAACTGAAGAAAACAAGCCATGCCACTTACTGTTTGCACCATTTGGTGACCACTTGGCAAGTGTTATTCTAACTGTAGGAATAAATCCTTGAGTTGACACCTCTTCTCACCACTTGGACTGTCTTGTCTTTTCCTTGCCTTGTCTCATCTTGGTTTTGTCTCTTTCTAGCTCCTTCAGCCCTTGGGGCAATCTTTTGGTGGGTTACTACATTCCTTAGGCTCTTTTCTAATTGGTGCTAAAATAATTTAAAAATTAAATGGCTATTTCACCATCTTAAATTTGACATTCGTGCACCTGTCATTGCTTGAAAACTAATGGCTAGTTTGTTGTGCTTCCTTTCCTTCAAACTTTTGTCATTCCTTCGAGTTTTTTATGGCCACTTTCCTTTGGCTTTTTGCACAAGCATTTTCTTATTGACAAAAAGTCTATGAGAATTGTTCGGCCACTTTGCCTTCAAAATTTTCTTGAATTTCTTCCCAAGGCCTTTCGAATTCCTTCAAACTTTTTGTCCGAAGGAATTCCTTTAGACAAAAAGTCTGAAGGAATTATGCCTTTGCCTTAACAAAATTATGAAATATCTTACCTTTGTGGCTTTCTTTGTGGCTTCTTTATAGTGCTCCCTACCCTTCATAAGGGATTTTGAACCCAAAACTACCTTCCACAAGGGCACTTATCCTTTGGGAGGCTTGAAATTTTATTTGAACCACTCCTTTGAACCAATCATTGAACTAATTGATCAAACTAGTTCAATGGTTCAAATGGTTGTTGAACCAAGGCACGGACCAAGATTTGAACTGAGAGATGAACCCTTTGATTAAACCAAAATTTGTTAAACCATTTGAACTAAATTGAATTGTTGAACCTTGTTGATGAACTTTGATTGAACCGAAAGCCGTTGAACCGAAGTGATGAACTTCACCGATTAAACCAAGGCTTTAAACTTTGCTAATGAATCAAGGCATTGAACCAATTCAATGGGTTAATGGTTCAAAGATGCCAACTTTCCTTATGAATTTATTTATACAAGAGTCTGAAGAAGCTTTGTAAAACCTTGCACTCTCTGAATTGGTTCTTCATCTACCAAAAGACTACACCTGCAGAGTTCGTAGAAGTCCCTGTGAAGTCCATAGAAAACCTATAGAGTCCACAGAAATGGACCTACAGAGTCCATAGAAAACTTCACTGCTGAGTCCATAGAAATCCAAGCTCTATAGAGTCCATAGAAATGGACCTGTAGTGTTTGTATAAATGGACCCACAGAGTTCGTATAAATTTGTAAGATTCATTAAAAAGCAAAATTACTAGCTTAGAATAACATAAAAAAGGGGGACCAATTTTTGGCCTGTTGGGAAAAAAATGGTCAACACATTCATCTCCTTATCAATAGTTCTATTATGATCTATATTTATCTCATCCTCATCCGAATGAGCCAAATCCATTCTAATAAAATCTACCCTTCCAAAACTCACTAAATTTTCATGATGAGATGGAGGATATGAAGAGGGTAAACCAAATTATTGTTGAAGAGATATTAGCCTACAAACAAGAATAATCAGGTAACCAATATCAATCTCAAAAATCACTACCTCTTGTTTCCCCATATCAATATCCATGGATTACAATTCCATATCAAAAAGAAGTTTTCCCAATCATGCCTCAAAATATAATACTTTCAATACAAAAGGCTCCTAAACCTAATTTTCCAACCTAGAATCAAATATAGCAACTGATCATAAGCCTAAATGTTGAAATTAGGGATAATCCTAAAGTCATAGTCACTATCATTCATCCCCCACCCATCCCTCCTCAAGAACTCAAGGCATTTCCTTCATGGAAAGATATTCAAGGCAATATATAGAGAGAGAGGAGGTGAAATTTGTCCAAGTTGAGAAGCCTCATGATTAGAATAAAATATCTATGGTAGCAACATTGGATCTATCTCATATTCTTGAGTATTTTCAAGGGTCTACCATGCCACTTTTTGAGAAGGAGCCTCTCCTTTACGAGGAAAGTGAAGAAGATGTAACTAAAGATATAAAAAATGAAGGTAAATTGAGTGACCAAGAAGAACAAATCATTATTGGGACACCACTTGGCAAGGATAATCATGATTCAATCTTTCATGATGCTAAAGAAGAAAAGGTTTTAATTAAGCATCAAGAGGTTATTTCTTAAGATCTTTTTGATCTTGTAGTAGTTATTGTTCATCAAGATGTTTCTCAAGAACTTATAGCTATTGATAAGGATAAATTATAGATAAATATTTCTCTAGAAGGAAACCATGAAGATAACTCACATAGAGCCATTGCTGAGATTGAGAACATTCCTAAAGTAGATGATCCTTGGTAGTAGTTTTACCATGATTTCTTGAGTGAGATTAAAAAGCTTAATATGTATATTTAATTGATGAGATATGGAGACATTTTGGAGATTCACATGAATATTCCACCAATTTTTTGGATCTTCAAGAAGATAATGCTCTTCTAGAGATGCCAAGGTAAGATGAGTTGAAGATTGAGTGGATAGATGAGATGCCATTCTGTGTTGAAGATGAAGATGAAACAAATGCAGCTAATCAAGAACTTTTGTATGACTCCATAAAAAGGTTGGAAATGTGTGATCAACATGTTTAAAATGATAAGGATTTAAATTACCTCCATGTCTTTTCTAATTTATCATGATGAAATGGCCTTTTGGGATGATTTGGAGGGCTTTTTGTTTGGACTTTGATAGTCCATCTCCACCCCATATGGAGATTGATGAATGTCTTGTAAATAATACTATTGTAGTTGTTAATCAAGAAGATATTAATGACATATTGTATCCATGTTTTAATACCTATAAATAAGCTAAATATATTAATAATCCATTACATAAAATAGATCATAATGAAGACACCAATATAAGAATTTCAATGGAGTTACCAATATAAAAATTTAATGAGAATGAAACAAATCATCATCAGCCCATGAATGAGGTAGAATTAGTATTATTGATGCAAGAAAAAAGAATATGGGATGAGGATGATTGGGTTTTGGATCCATTTATCAAATCCATGTACCAAAGAATGGAATTTGGAGGCCCAAATGCATCATCAAGAAGATATGAACATACAAGTGCTCCTATCTACAAAAGAGAGCTTTCAAGAGATGGCAAACATGATTCAAGGTTCCATATTGGAAAAAATAGCTTTCCATTTGACCTTGGAGGATATATTTTCACTTCAAGTTATTTTTTTTTAGGTTTTTATTATTTCAATAAATGATTAACACAAGTAATAGTCTGCTTACCTTTTATTGTGTTTGTCTTGTTTTCCTATTTCTTTAGGTTGGTTTTCCTAGTTTAGTTGTTGTTTCCTTTCAATCTTGTTATTTTACAATAAAAAGAGTTTTTTCAAAGCCAAAAATAATCTATTTTACATTAAAGAGACTCATATAATCAATTTGTGTTTCATATTGTCATTGTCATGTGAAATTCACTAAGTTCTTTTGACCAGTAGGTTGATCAACCCCTACGAATTACCAAAAATGTTGGCAATTTGGCCTGTCAAGGTCAAATTGTAACCCTGGTAGTCAAAAAAAATCATATTTGTCATGATGTATTATTTTTAAAATTAAAAGTGATATTTTAAGTGTCATCAAGTATTTCAAGCATCTTTCTAAGGTTTTGATAGAGTTACAAGTGGTTTTATGGTTTGAAAATGCTCTAAAGGAGATGGTGAAAAGAAGACAATCAGTGACTCATCATGAATATTTTATGGTATAATTTGATGTATGAAGGTATCAAATGAACTATAAAATATATAATATTATAAAATGTTTTAAAATTTTCAATTGAAGCCTTTTATAAGGCTATCATATGCTTATTTGACATTCAGTGTCAGTTGCCCTTTGTAAAATTGTATTATTTCACCAAAAAGGACAAAATTGGTCTTTAAATATTATAATAATGGTATTAATAGTCCATTAAAATATTAAAAATATCCTTTAAAGATTCATATATATGAATTTATATTATCCATAAAGTGTCATATTTGAAAAATCTACTTTAAAGCTAGTTAAAGTGTGAAAAAGGCTATTTTGGGCTCCCACATGCAAAATTTGCCAATTAAAACGTAAAAAAATGTTAAATAATTATCTTAAATGAATATTTTAATTTTTAATATTATAAAACATTCTAATTTTTTCAGTGGAGAGCTTAGATTGGAAAAAAAGCAAAGAAAAGGGCTTATTTCAAGTATATTTACAAGTACAAATTCCATGGGGCCATCCATATAATAGGGGAAATGAATAGGTGTAGCATGGAATGACATAGTTTTATGATGAATTTAATTTCATTTTGAGGCAAAATAGGCCCAAAACCGGCCTCTATCCTTCAATTTCTTTCTTTGCACACAAGGTCTACCACACATGTTTCATGATAGTATAATCATTATAGAGAATGTACAAGTCTAATTTTATAGTAAAATAAACTAAACTCAAGGAAATTATTGATGGTGCAAGTGGATCTGAATTTTTACTCATCTCCTTCAAGAACCATCCATTTAAAGTTATGATTAATTCTACAATCTTTCATATAGGAAGGCAACCAATTTTATACAATTTCTCCTCGCTAGGGCATAATTTCAAGAAATTTCATGTTTTTAAGGATTTTTTGGAGCATAATTTACCTTTCATGGTAGTCTTTAGGTTTTTTTCACATGTGTGAGGATCATATGGAGCTCAATAATAGGTCTATAATGCAAATCTATAGTCTATATGCTTCCAAAGGAGAATTATATGGTCATGAGAGAGGATGGGTTTCAAGTTTTATTTTTTTATTATTGGAAGGGATATTCATCATATTTATATGTTTTAAAATCAGGTTGCTTAATATATTCCCCAAGTTTCATATCCAATAATATATCATGTTCTCTCAATCATCTCCAAATAAGTCCTTGTTTAGCAAAAACTAAGGAAAATTAACATATTTTAATGTTTTTTGCTAACTCCTATGTTTCATTTTCACCCTCTTGTGTTATTTAAAAATCCTATAAGTTGATATGGTTTCAATAGGGATATTACCATTATTACATAATAATTTAAATTTAGTCTTGACATACTCCTATTGTCTCCTTTCCACCTCCATTTTGTTCATTCCCATATCACTATTTTCCACTATGTTCAAGGTTTCTTTCCACCCTCCATTCATAGTTTCACATTATCCATTTAGGTTTTCCCATCTTCCACCCTTATCCATTCCATTTTCTCATCAGCTTCAAAGAGTTATGAACACTAAGTGCCATTGGTTACTCAAGATGATATGCAGACCAAGAAATCATACCTACAGGCTTGAATGGAGACATTGGCTTACAATAGGCATATGCTTGTTCTTGACAAGTTTTTAGACATTCCTAGGATTGTGGAGGCCAATTGATTCATTATCATACATAAAAATATAGTATTAAGTTTATACTAAGAGGGCATACAAATAATAACATATGTCAAGCCTTGAGTGGCTCAAGAGGCTTAGGAGGAAGGATCTATAGTCAGCTTCCAAGGACAATCGAGGCTACAATCAAGATGTATTCAAGAATATGTTATTTTGAAGGAACTAAAGGCATGAATATTGATATCATATGAAAAATATTCAATCCACTTTATAAATTTGTTGTAATGAAGAGATAAAATCATATTCATGATTGGTGACTTCTCCAAGGTCAATTCCAATCTCTGTCTGTATAACATAGTACAAGGGTATAATCATATCACCTTTATTTCTAGTTTGAGAAGAACATAGATTTTAGAGGATGAAATCATCACTAGAACATATGATTTAATGGTTTTTTTCATATCATGGTTTCATTCCTGATCATAACCATCCTCAAGCTACCAAGTCTAAATAGCTCAAAAGGCAAAATTAAGACCTACATCTAGCTTCAAAAGAGTAGCTACAACCATGATGGAAAATGATGATATCAAGATGAATCTTAGGTCAAATGAAATAATGGAGAATTTGAATTTGATAGAGACTTACAATAAATAATGAGATCATGATATTGTCCTTGGGATTTTTTAATTTCAAAACCAATATTTGAACAATTGACTCAATCTGTACAACATACTAGAGTCAAACACATAAAGAGTGGTGTGTCATTATGAAGAAGATGATGGTGGTATGGTTAGAAGGAAGGTAGTGTTCTAAAATAAAATTAATTTAAGTTATATAAAATTTATACCTAATATGTTATTTAACTCTTTTTTAGGCCATGTTTCCATACTCATGTACACCTACATCCATATAAAGAGCTGTTAATATACAATCATCCCTTCAATCTCTTGAAGGATGAGAGCAGATTTATCTTTGGTAAAGTATTCATGATTTGAAAGATTATTAAAAAAATGGTGATAGATCAAAGGATAAGATGAGATAAATATAATGTGTTATATTTTAAAAAAACCTCATATAACCACCACCTACAGTCAAAGTATAATCAAGCATATGAGCACAAGCCTATCTTCCAAAGGGAAAAGAGTGGTTCTAGACATAGTGGTCCATAAAGGAGTCCCATGGTATGAAATGATCATGAAAAATGATGTTTTAATCTCATTAAGAGGATTATAATGTTAATTTAAACCATGTTATATTCATCCATTTCATGAAGATTCACCTATAGCCTCAAGAACACAGGATTTCCTTTAAATTCATTCTAGTTGTTTGCATAGTGGTCTATGTAAGAAGTATTATGTTAAAGAAAGTTTTTCAATAAAAAATGGATATTATAATTACTATGAATAATGTTAAGAGAGACTTTAGGTCATGTTTTTCAATCAGGTTAACTATCAAAAGTACTCCTATAGCCATACAAGGGCTTTTCCTCTCCAAGCATAGTCATATGCTATCAAGTTCAGACTTAAGATCAAATAGGTCAAGTGAATTATGAAGTGAAATATTTATGCATATTCAAATGAAAAATTTACAAGTATAAAAATTATCAAGAGATAAAAATCATTGTTTGGCATGAAATGAAGGTACTACATAGGCTTGTTGTATAGATTGTGACTATTTGGAGGCCTAAAGGCACAATTTGAGGTGTCAAATAGATAGAATAAGCTTATAAGTATGGTTTAAAGTGACATTATGATTATATAAACACAAAATAATGATGGTATGGACACTATAAATCTTTAAATCTCATTAAAAATACCCATATTAGTGAGAAAACACTTTTACCATGAATTTTCTTAAAGGAATAAAGTCAACCATAGGTAGCATGAAGTTGTAGATTGACCAATGGAGGGTAAGACCAATTAAAGGAGGAGTTTAATGATTAAAAAAATGAATATTAATATTTTTATAATTTAAAACCAAGGGAGGAAATATAAAAATATAGTCATAAACCTAGTGAGACTAATTAAAGCAGGCAACTCAAACTAGCTTTTGGTAAAATAGGCCTATAGAACAAAATATGCATCCAAATGACATGAAATTTTGTGGATATGGTAATTATGACTTGATAAATCCATATAAAATAATTTTTAGGTAATTTTAATATGGTATATACTCACTATTTTTACACATTCATCAACTTATCAAAAAACATGACCAAGAAGGTAGCTCAAACTAGCTTTTGGTAAAATGGGCCTATAGAACAAAATTTACATCCAAATGGTATAAAATTTTGTAGATTTGTTAATTGTGAAATAATATAAAAATGAAATATATTGGATAGGTAAAAATATTAGTTTATATTATCACTATTTTTACATAGTCCTCATCTTATTAAAACACAGTCAAGATCCAAGTAGACAATGTTCTTAAGGTGCATACAGGTGAAAAAAAGGATTGAGACTTCATGATAAGATTTTTGGGAATTGGATGAGAGCCAAACATATAATTAAAACATGAGAATTCAAATACATAGATAAGGATATTTAAAAATTTTATAAATATATTATTCCATTTTGATTAATTCATTCTGGAATACAATACAAATATATAAGAATAATGTTTCCTATAATAAGGGATTCTCAAATCCCTATAAACTCTCAACCCACTAAACAATATAATATTACAAAATATATGAGATATTATATTGTTATCCATAAAAATATAATATCAATAATATTACCATATTAACCATATAATTACTAATAACCCTATAACAAATATTTACCTCTCAGTAAATTAACTAGATTCACTAATGTAAAATATAGATTTCCTAACATTCCCCGCCATAGTTTTTACATGGTGAAAAAAACATTAAAATTCTTATCTATAGTATGATCACCCATTATAATATTCCAAACTATATGGCTCATGACCTTGATATAAAGAGAGCCTCACGCCTCCCATGGTTTTATAGGTTTACCACAAACCTTGACATGAACAGAACAAACAGAATTGTATGCCACCAAATACATTTACGTTTGCATAATACTAACATGATCTTGATACAATGAACATTATATGTAAATGAACACATCTCACATTTAATTTACATGACTAAAAAGGATGTCTCACTAAGGGTCATCTCCATAAATAAGGTAGTCATGGGATCTTTGTAGTAGATGCTCTCCTAATTGTTGTCAAAACATTGTTAAACTCCTATGATTTTTTGGATCTACCACAAACCCTATCAAGATCCATGAGCTGACTTAAATTATTAATTTATATATTTTTAAAATGTTTTCATTTTAAGGAATTATGTTTTTAATTTCAAAAAAATCACATAACTTGAATGGGCATTATTCTTTTGTTCTTATTTTACAAACACACCACAAAAATTAAAAAACACACACACAAGTCACCAAAACATTGATGTGGCCCTATCATTGGTGACTAATGAGAGGTCACTGAAGGACCTCCATCCTCTATGCATCCTCAAGCCTCCAGTATGTTATGCTTCTCACTTATGGAATATATTGATAAATCTCAGATGCATGTCATTTTGACTAAAATGGTGTCCCCCTCATAATATTGACATGATCACTAGATGTTAGGTATGCATAACATCTATAAGGTAAATTTTTTAATTTATTTTTATAATTTGAACTTGAAAAATGATGACTTAACATAAAAAATGACTCAAATGACATTGACCTAATTCACCTAAATGACAAGACAAACATGCCTTTTACTTAAAAATAATACATTAATAAAATGGACGCTATAACTTATAAACACAATTTTTATTTTTTACAATGACAACTCTTTTGACATAAAAGGATAAAAATCTAAAACATAATGACTATTATACTAATAAAATATATTTTAATTTTTATCTACTATTTAGATCATAAGATTAAATAAAAATATAAACTTTGACACTTTTCGATTTTGGACTTCCTTACAAGTCTGAAAGATTATGACCAATGACCCATAGTTCACAACTTTAAAATAAAATGACCTAATTAAAAATAAGTCTAATATTTTATAGACTATTAAATAAACTAAATAAAATGACACATGACCTGATTTAAAAAATATATTTTACATGAACTGACCTTGGCATTGGCACTTATTTAAAGTGAAACCTATCAACATACAAGATTATAAGAAAACTAAGACCCAAAAACAAATATTGAGACTCAAAGACTCCATAAGAATATAAATTTTAAATAAATGCATAATAAAGACTTAACTAATGAGTAGACCTATTTGCATTAATTTGATAGTGGTATGATATGATTATGTTGCAAAATCATGAACTTATAAATAATGTATGATGTTTGATGGTGAATGATAGCTATTGACTATTAAAGGAATATTTGAATAGATTTACATGCATATCTTAGATGGTATACCTATTGGAATGGTGGTACATGAATATTGAGATGGTGGGAAAATTCATAGGTGGATAGTAGATTTGTATCTGGCAGGCATTTGAAGTAGGTCATGTAAATAAATCTATGTGAAGAGAAGTATGCAACATGAACTGGTGGATGACTTACATTGGAAAGTTAGAGAAAAGAACATATTATTAACAAATAGGCATTTGAATATTTTTGTGTCCTATGTATATTATTACCACCTAATCTACCACTATTTACCAAATAGAGACACTTCAACTAAATAATATCAAAGCGTAATAAGTTTATGGTGATCAATTCACACAAGGAAAGCTCTAAGAAATAATAAACTATGCATTCACCAATCCAAAATTTTATCTATCTTTGATCCTACACTTTTAAAAATATAGCTACCTAAACTAATGTGAACCAAATCAAATACATATATAAATGAATTTTATTAATCGGGGCAAGTGCATATCCTAGATGCCCTTGGCAGTAATAAATGAAATTTTACCATTAGATAAAATTCCTACTCTGATACCACATTAGGAATTGGAGGAGAGATCAACATATAATTAACACATGATAATCAAAATACATAGAGAAGGATATTTCAAAATTCTATCAATATATTATTCCACTCTAATTAATTCACTCTAGAATATAATACAAATATATAAGAATAATGTTTCTTATAATAAGGGGTTCTCAAATCCCTTTAAAATCTCAACCCACTAAACAATATAATATGATAAACTATATGAGATATTATATTGTTATCCCTAATAATATAATATCAATGATCTTACTATATTAACCATATGGTTACTAATTACTAACAACCTTGTAGCAAATATTTACTTCTCGATAAATCAACTAGATTCACTAATGTAAATTCTAGATTTTCTAACAAAGTTTTATAAAGAATGGGAGGGTGTTTTAAAATCTTTAAACACATTTTTATGTGGTAAAAATCCATTATCCAAATGAATCATGCCCTTGAGGGATAATGCAAGAAGGTGGGCCTAAAACCCTCATAACCACCTAATAGATGAAATGAGCTAGGTTATGCATACAAATGGAAAGTACGAGTCATGAAATGAATTTTATTTTATTATAAACTCCCCTAATCTCCTCCATGACTAATTGGTTGGCACATAAAATACATTAGTTATATAGACTAGGCTGAAAGAGGCAATTTTGATCTAGAAAAGAAGGAAAGAAAGAGTAGTTACACATTCAAATTTTTTGAGAAGCAAGGTGGGATCTTAAAATATCTCATTAAAACTTATAAATCCATAATAATAGGTCATTTGGTACATTTCCAAGAGAAGATAGGTCTACAAGTCAAAATAAGTAGTTGTTTCTATGTAGGGTGAAGAGAAATTGCTTGATCAAGCCTATTTAATGACTCAAAATCATCATATATAGGTAATTAATGTTGAAAAAATTACATATGAGCCTCTAAATGAATCATGAAGTTAATATTTTGAAGAAACTATGCAGATACATATGCTTATTCTTGACATCTCAAGACAAGGCCACCAAAAGGGGGTATAAGGAGCTAAACCAAGGTCATGAGGGACATCCAAAACACCATGAACATAATAATAAGGTCCTAAGGGACATGTATTAACATTTTGAGCCACAAATAAGTATTTAAATTGATCATCTTGGCCAAGGAGTACCATATAATGCTTGAAAAGCCTATTTTCCACCCTGGGATGAGATTTCACATGCTCACCCTATTTCTGACATTTTTCAAGGGAATATAAGGACTTTATATGAGTTTAAGGACATAATAAACTAAAATTTTGTGGTATTGGTTTATATTTTCATGTTCTAGGATTTATGAACAATCGTTAAGAGCCCAGAGTACTCTTAAACCCTTGCAAAACCCCACTAACAGACCTATTTGTAGAGATATGAATAATTATGTAATAAAACTAATTGAAACTTATTTAATATCAATTTTATAATGAATTATACTCTCACATATTCATGACCATGTCCATTAGTTATATCGAGTTATATGATCAAGACAAAAAATAGGTGTTTGAGAAGAAAAAACACAAAATATGAGGTAAAATATAGTTTACATGTAATAAAATACATTGATATAAAATATTGGAACTTTTTATTCACCTTAAAATCATATTTTTTTGAAAAATATTCCTTAGAGTGTCATTGGGATCTCATTCAAAACAATCACTCTACAGGAAATTCAAGCTAATTTGACCTAGTCAACTAGTTTGACTAAGTTGAAGGTGTCTCTTCATCAGGAGGATCTATTTCATGAGATATAAGGTTGATCCAAATATATTATCACCATTCTTTCAGGTATTAAAAGTTTTATTTAGTTTTAAAATGGTATTCAATTTTAAGAAGTAGGCTATTAGGCCTATTTGGCCTAACATGCTTAATTGGTCAAATAATCAAAGAGGAAAATGGCATTAAAGGGATATCAAAGGAGCTTATGTAGACTTTTCATACTTAAAATATGATATTAAAGATGAATTTACATGAAAAAATCAATCTAAAAGTGTCAATTCATGAAAATAAGGGCCTAAATGGAGTTAGCTAGTCTTGATTGCCAATTTTGAGTTAACTAACCCTGAACTAAGTGGCATGTTCCATGGTTTTCATGAAAAAGATAAATTTGAATCAAATTTAACTCAATTTAAGTTGATAAATAAGTCAATATATAGCATATATTTCATGCACAAGAAGGTTTGACAAGTCAAATGGGCCCACCATTTCTTTCCAATGTTAATAAGAAGATCATACAAGGACTTTCAACATGAAGACAAGTTTTAAAAGACTATTGTTTATAATTGAAAATGAATTTTGACTTGGAGTTATTTAAATTTACTTTCTCTTCTCCCTCTATGCTAATATCTTGGCTATAAATTCTCTATTTTCTATTTATTTAGGCTTTCAAGCTAATTCAGGGGATCCCTCTCTTATGCATGACTAGACTCTACCAAGATTAAGCTTTACAACCTTATAAGATAATAAAATTACTATTTTTAGATTTCCATATTCTATTATAGTGTGTTTATGTTAGCTAATTTGAACATTTGGTATTATTTTCTCCCTTTCTAGGTCATAATCTCACCTAACTACTAGTATTCTAACTTATGTAGGTCATGTTCAATGTTTGATATCATTTGATGGAGATAATAGTGGATATAATTGATTGGTTAGTGCCTTAAATAAGGCCTATTCCATAATTTAATTGATGATTTAATCATTTTATGAAACCTCTATATGAAATATGGATGTGTATGAGTCATTTGGAGTTTTAGATTTAGTTATTTGTTTGTCTTATCAGAGTTTTAAGATCTCAAATAGAGTGGATAAAACAAAATATAGGTGTATCACCATCAGTATCTTATATTTCCATTTCATTTATCCTTCAAACCCTTTTCATCCCAAAAATTATAGTAGGTTTTAGTAACAATGAGAAAAGTGATACATCAGAGGAGATAGCCTCATCAAAACTAGAGATCTGATCTAAGTTCGGGTGTCCTACACCTTAGTTCATTCCATTTTTAGTCCAAGTGTGAGTAAGTTTTAGAGAAATATACAAACCTTTAAGAAGGGTGTTATTTGGGTTGATAAAAAATCTCTTAAGATCTAATAATTATGTTAATATTGAGATACTAACATGTCTGACAACAAGCTGCATGATGATCATTGATTGCATCAAGCTCTCTAGGATCTGACATCTCTATCAGGTCTACGATAGTGACACATCTAACATAGGTTGTTTATCATTTTCTTATTGTATTAATCATATGTTATATTTTCATGACTTTTGTTTAGAAATAGTCTTCACTAACTTTGACTTCAAAACTTTTGCTCAAAATAATTCAAAACATTTTCTATGAAGACCAAAAAATTTGGACAATAAGCATGAAGCCTTCTAAATTTTTTCTCAAAACTTCACTTGTGCAAAACCTCTAACTAATATTAAACTAAATATAATTAAGTCATGTAGTTTTTTTTGTCCCCCAAAAATATCACTCATTTTTGGAACAAAATATGAATTATTTTGGTTCAACAGACCAAAATCCTCTCCCCCCTTTTCAAGAATTGTTCTGAGCATTCAAGTTCTTCACTTTTCAAAGCTTTTCCAAAAATCTACAGACTCTACAGGTAGGAATATATGGACTCTGTAGGTGGGCTTCTATGGACTCTATAGGAAAGAAACAATCTCTCAACACTTAGGTGATTTCAAGGTTGGTTCAACGACAAGGTTTAACCAAAATGTCCGTCAGCAAGCTTCTAAGCAAGGATTGAAGCATTGAACCGTTGAACCTTGAACCATTTTGGTTCAATGGGTTCAAAGGTTCAACATCATCAGCAAGAGTTAAGCACATTTTTCAAGGTTTAAATTTTAATCGCTTCAAGGTTCAACAGCTTCAAAACACTTATCAAAGAGAAGAAGGCTTGAACCATTGAGCCGTTAAACCATTGAACCACTTTGGTTCAAAGGTTCAATGGGTTCAATGGTTCAACAGGTTCAACAACTAAATGGTTCAACATGTTTGGTTCAAAAATATCAAAAGTAATTAGCCAAATAAAAAGATTAAACTGATTGAACCGTTAAACTTTGAACCAAAAGGGTCCACGAGTTCACAACTTCAAAGGTTCAACCAGTGTGATAAAGATCAAAGAGCTTAGAAAGAACAAGGGAGTGACAGAAAAAGGATAAACCAATGAACCAATTGAACCTTGAACCAAAATATTTCAAAGTTAAATGGTTCATAGGTTTAAAGGTTCAAAGGTGGCCTCAGTCAAGGAAAGAAGCAACAAACAGGTGGTTCAACCAAGGAGCAGGAAAGAGATTAAACTAGGAAGTGATGGAATAAAAGAGACAGAATGAACTGATGAACTAATGAACCAATGTACTTGTAGTGGGTTCAAAGGTTTAAGGTTCAACATGGTTCAAGAGGCTAGCAACCATTGACAGCCCTGTGGATGTCAAATTTAAAGTAAGGGAATATCCATTGAAATTCAAATAAAGCACATAACTTAAAGGAAGAACCAAGCGACTGACTGAAAAGATAGAATTCCTTCGGTTTTGTTCAAAGGCCGATAGGGAACATTTCCTTCAAAATTTTTGTCTAAAGGAAATAAGCTTGACCAAAGGAATGCCTGAAAGGAAAAAGCCCAAGAGTGGAGTGCTCCAAGTGTCATCATCCAAGTGATTGCTAGATTACGCAGAACATGCCACGTGTCCCTTGAAAAGCTCGACAGAATCTGCCAAGTGTCAACATCCACAGTCTCTCCCTTTCATTTTTTAAAGACTATGGTGGGTACCAGGTGATTTGATAAAGTAAGTGGAAAATGCCATGTGTCACTTGCTGAGATTAGTAGAAAGTGGCCAAAGCAAGCAGGAAAAACATGAAGGAATTGCTAAGGAGGATGACAAACTCAAATGCATTTAAAGGCCAAAATGCCAAAGGGAAGAACCAAGTTATTGTCTAAAAAGAGAGCCCAAAGACTCAAATTTCTATAGGGGAGAGAGGAACGAGACCAAAGGACCAAAAATATCTTTAAAAGGGTTATTTCTAGTAGGTGAAATAGTAGATCAAGTAGACTTTTGAGCACACCAAATCAAGGATGCAAGCCTATTTTTATTCCATGAAGTAATGGTGAATTGGATAGCTATGAAAACATCAAGAAAAGGACCATATATTCCATACTAAGAAGAGACATATTATAAGAATGGACATGCCATAGTTATGGCAATGCACTATTTCTATCATGGTCGCTCTAGACAAAACTGAAGGTGCATTGAAGGCATTGACTGCAACATGGGCCATCCCATGGGAAAGAACACCACGTCTTACATGGTTTCTATAAGATTTTAATTTCTCTCATTAGTATAGGAGATCTTCTGATTACCAAAATCAAAACTCTGCCTAAATTGAAAAGCATTACTGAGACTTTGAGCTTAGATTGTTCATCATATTTCTTTGTTTAAATCAGAAAGCAAGTTACTTTCAAAATTTGTGTTGTTATAGGCTATATCATTCTAAGATATTGTTCTTATGTCTATTTCCTAAATATATTCTTGTTTATGAAATTTAACAAGCAGAGCTAGTGGAAGTGATTAGGAAGGTGCCCTGAAGCCAACTACTTTCAGACTTTGTGCTGTCATAGTTGTCTTCAGTGTGTGTTTATTTTTTGTTTCTATGTAAAGGACCTTGGGACGACTTTATGCCCCCAATTTTCTTCATTTCTTACTCTTGGTAAGTCAAGTTGGAGACTTTGTGCTACATATCAGGTTGTTGCTTACTACACCCTTAATTACCAGTCTCTTGTTACTCCCTAAAAGATTCCTGTTGTTTGCAAGAACAAGAACTTTTGAAAGAAGAGAAGTGTCTTTTATCATTTCACCAAGATTTTTACTATCTAAGAAGGAATCTAGCTCTTGTTTGAATGTTACTTCTGAAAGAAGAGAAGTACCTTCACCAATCACCTAAGATTTCTCCTTTGATTTATGAGCATCATCTCTAAAAAAAGAGAGATGGATGGTTTATCCTACCCCTGAGTGTTATTTTTTCATATATATATATATAGCATATAGCCCCCTCATATTTATAGAGAACCTCCCCTTGGTGAGAGGAGAGATTTATCCCCTGGTGATGTAGTAAGCCTGCACATCTGGCTGACCAATCTCCCCATGCTATGGTTGAAGAGACCTATTTTTCTCACCAATTAGCTGGTCAACAAAATATTCACCCAATAGTTTTTGGCAACTCTGCTAGGGATGAACGTGTAGTCTGAAGCCTCAAGTTTTAGATTAAATTAGTACCTACCCTTATCCATTATAGACTCTGGTGACTTCATTCCATTTCTTACCCATTATCATTATAGCCTTACCATCTCCCTTTACCTCCATGCCAGCTGGGGAAGCATGCATAATTTGAAGCCTCAAGTTTCAAACTGAAGTAGTCCCTATCCTTCTCCATTACCAGGCAAAGCATCCATTTCTACTATTAGCAGAACTTTATCGATACATAATCCACCCAAATTTATTATCCCTCTTTTTCATAATCAAATCATGGCAGTTTGAGGCCCCTGGGATAACTCTTTTAGCCCACTAAATTTGACTCCACCCCTGCATGAACTTCCACACAGCTTAAGAAATAATTTCCCTAAATTCTTTGGTGATGGAAAAGTTCATCTTGATGAACACATTATAGCTTTTAGCATAGCCTATGGCATAATAGGGGTGGAATTTGAGGATGTGGCAGTCAGGCTTTTCATGGAAATGCTACAAGGTGCTGCTGCAGATTGGTTCTACCATCTATAAGCTAGATCAGTGACTGATTGGGACACACTTAAACCCAAGTTTGAAGCTATATTCATGCATGTAGAAGATGCACATGCTTTGTTGGCCCAACTTACATAGATGAAGAAGGAACCTCATGAGCCTATGAGGAATTTCATAGTAAAGTTTAACAAGTTGAGGAATTGAATCTTATCATGGCTCAACCCACACCTAGAAACCTCAAATGCTTCTTCATCAACTCACAACTGCCTGAAGTGAGTTTTTTGTTGAGATGTGCTGGCCACATAGACCTTGAGGCTACTTAAGACTTGGCTACTAAGCTATAAGATGACCTTATTTTGGTAGGAAAGATAAGGAGAGATCCAAATAGAGGTAAACCCTCTTCATCTTCTGAATACTCACCCATAGCCACCACTGATCAAATAGTGCAAAAGCTAGAAAATGAATTGCTAGCCTTAAAAAGGCAAATGGCACAAGGTATGTCTTCTACTCTTTCATATAGATATGTACCAAGGAGGACATTCCCCAATCAGTCATATCAAGGTAATGCTGCTAGAAATCAAGGGTAGCCAAATCATCTTCCTCCCTCATAGAAGAACCTCACCCTTGAAGCATCTCCAACCAACTCAGTAGTTGGATATCTGGAAATAGAACATGATTTCTCTTTCCAACCTGAGTTTGATCAAGAAAATGACACTAATATCTTCACAAAGGATCAAGAAGAATCAGCTGGCGATTCCCACATTGGTTTCCTAAATTATCAGGATGAACCCAGAAATGAAGGTAAAGTAGATGAGGGATCATATGTTGTGTTCACCTGGTCCAAAAATTAGTCAGCCCAGAAAGTTGATAAAGAGAAAATAGAGGAGTGACCTCAACCGGTAATTTCAATTTCTAAGTGTGAAACCACTCTGCCTTTCCAGTTGAAGGACTCGATAGTTGCTGAAAAAGTAAGTACCCCAATCATTTATGTACCTTCAACTTCAAATTTGTAGGCCAGTCCTCCCCCTAACAAAAACCAAAAGGATGAACTCATATCCTCTCTTCCTAGTCCATTTTAGTCATTTCACATAATTGATCATGTCAAGAAATCTAAAATACAAACGATTGAATTTGAATTCCTGCAAGCCAATTCTGAGCAGTTGGACATTGGTGGAGAACTAAGTATGGACCTATCTAAGGCAAGGATCCCTATCAAGGGCATAATGAAGAGATTTCTCCCTAAAAAGGAGGCAAAATATGTGGTCACCCAAACATCGGCCCTTGTAGCTCAAATTCTGTTTGAGTCTTTGGGTAGGGGTAATTATTTCTTGACCACATAAGATGTCCATGTTTCTGTAGATGAAAGTCCTATAGTTGACAATCTAGGAATTGATCCAAACAAGACATCAAAAAAAATAGGTAGGGCACAGTAAAAATGAATAAGGACCTTCCATCTCTAATGAAGAGAAATCTAATAGAATATTAGCTTCTGATGGTGCTTGGATCCTGGAATCTGATGGTAGCAATTCTTCTACCAATGCTAGAGCTAGGACTATGTTGATATCTCCTCAAGGAGATATTTTTTCTTCATGCAAGTTACAATTTAGAAACACCAACAACATAGATGAATGTGAATCTCTATTGCTTAGATTGAAGGTTTCTCAAGACCGGGATGTCAAACTCCTTCACACCAAAGGAGATGATGAACCAGTGGTTTGTTAGGTGTCTGAGGAGGACAATCAAAGCATGTGCTGGACTGAACCAACAAAAAAACAAGCTATGGTGGTGGACCATACTTCTATACTCTAAAGTCATCAAAATAAACTCTTCACCAAGAGAGCAAGGAGTTATGGTTTTTATATTGGAGACCACGTCTTGCCATGGTGCAAGAAGAGAGAACCAAAAGGAGTGCTAGAAAGTTTGATTCTTGGTGGAGAGTTCCATTCTCCCATCATCGATTCTGGGGACAAAATGGTTTCTTATTGGTTTATCAGGATGGAATGCCATCTTCATTTTCTCATAAAGGGCAGTGTTTGAATCACTTCAATTCTTGAAGTATTAGATAAGTTCACCTATAGATATGTACCTTTGTATAGTCTTTAGTTCTATTTTGTGCTTTTTGTTTTCATTTTTTGGAGCCTTTATTTTTGGGTAGCATGACTCCATAGCCCAATGGCATACTTCAAGGCACTGGAGATTCTAGTTTCTACTCCCCTTAGCTATTCCAAGTTTTCAACTAAAGAAAGTTTCCCAACTAGAGCTAGCTATTGTCCCCCAAAAATATCACTCATTTTTGGGACAACATATGAACTATTGGGTTCAATAGACCAAAATCCTCTCTCCCCTTTTCAAGAATTGTTCTGAGCATTCAATTTCTTCACTTTTCAAATCTTTTCCAAAATTTTACGGACTCTATAGGTAGGAATCTATGGACTCTGTAGGTTAGCTTCTATAGACTCTACAGGAAAGAAACAAGCTCTCAACACTTAGGTGATTTCAAGGTTGGTTCAATGACAAGGTTCAACCAAAATGTCCATCGACAAGATTATAAGAGAGGATTGAACCATTAAATTGTTGAACCTTGAACCATTTTGGTTTAATGGGTTCAATGGGTTCAAAGGTTTAACATCATCAGTAAGAGTTAAGTGCATTTGTCAAGGTTCAAAGTTCAACTGCTTTAAGGTTCAATGGCTTCAAAACACTTATCAAAGAGAAGAAGGCTTGAACTATTAAATCATTGAACCATTGAACCACTTTGGATCAAAGGTTCAACGGGTTCAATGGTTCAACACATTTGGTTCAAAAAGATCAAAATGACTTAGCCAAATAAAAAAAATAAACTGATTGAACCGTTGAACCTTGAACCAGAAGGTTCAATGAGTTCATAGGTTCAAAGGTTCAACCAGTGTGATGAAGATCAAAGAGCTTAGAAAGAACAAGGAAGTGACAGACAAAGGATGAACTACTAAACTAATTGAACCTTGAACCAAAAGAGTTCAAAGGTTCATGGGTTCAAAGGTTCAAAGGCGGCCTCAGTCAAGGAAAGAAGCAATAAATAGGTGGTTCAATGGATGGTTCAACCAAGGAGTGGAAAAGTGATTGAACCAGGATGCGATGGAACAAAAGAGATAGAATGAATCGATGAACCAATGAACCAATGTACTTTTAGTAGGGTTAAAGGTTTAAGGTTCAACATGGTTCAAGTGGCTAGTGACCATTGATAGCCCCATGGATGTTAAATTTAAAGTAAGGGAATATCTATTGAAATTTAAATAAAGCACATAACTTAAAGGAAGAACCAAGTGACTAACTGAAAAGATAGAATTCCTTTGGATTTTTTCAAAGGCTGACAGGGAACATTTCTTTTGGACATTTTGTCTGAAGGAAATTATTAAGTAAAAGAGCTGTTACAATTCTTTCAAAAGTATTTTCCATAGGAAAATGACTAAGGCAAAGCTCAAAGGAATTCCTTCAAACTTTTGTCTAAAGGAAATAAGCCTGACCAAAGGAATGGCTGAAAGTAAAAAGCCTGAGAGCAGAGCGCTCCAAGTGTCATTGTCCATGTGATTGCTAGATTACATGGAACATGCCATGTGTCCCTTGAAAATCTCGATGGAATTTGTCAAGTGTCAACATCCACGGTCTCTCCCTTTCATTTCATAAAGACTATGGTGGGTCCTGGGTGAGTTGATAAAGTAAGTAGAAAATGCCACGTGTCACTTGTTGAGACCAGTGGAAAGCATCCAAAGTAAGTAGGAAAGACATGAAAGAATTACTAAGGAGGATGATGGACTCAAATGCATTTAAAGGCCAAAATGACAAAGGGAAGAACCAAGTGACTGGTTGAAAGGAGATTCCAAAGACTCAAATTGCTACAAGGAGAGAGGAACAAGACCAAAGGACCAAAAATATCTTCAAAAGAGTTATTTCTAGTAGGTGAAATAGTGGATCAAGTAGACTTCTAAGCACACCAAATCAAGGATGTAAGCCTATTTTTCTTCCATGAAGTAATGGAAAATTGGACAGCTACGCAGACATCAAGAAAAGGACCAGACAGTCCATAATAAGAAGAGACATATTAGAAGAATGGACATGCCATAGTTATGGCAATGCACTATTTCTAGCATGGTCCCTCCAAATAGAACTAAAGGTGCATTGAAGGCATTGACTACAGTATGGGCTATCCCATGGGAAAGAATGCCAAGCCTTGTATGGTTGCTATAAGATTGTAATTTCTCTCATTAGTACAGGAGATCTTCCAGTTACCAGAAGCAAAACTCTGCCCAAATTGAAAGGCATTACTAAGACTTTGAGCTTAGATTATTCATCATATTTCTTTGTTTAAATTAGAAAGCAAGTTACTTTCAAACTTTGTGCTGTTATAGCTTATATCATTCTAGGAGATTGTTCTTATGTCTCTTTCCTAAATGTATTCTTGTTTATGAAATTTAACAAGCAGAGCTAGTGGAAGTGATAAGGAAGGTTCCCTGAAGCCAGCTACTTTAAGACTTTGTGCTATCATAATTGTCTTTAGTGTGTTTTTATTTTTTATTTCTGTGTAAAGGACCTTGGGATGACTTTGTGCCCCCATTGTTCTTCATTCCTTACTCTTGGGTAGTCAAAGTGGAGACTTTGTGCTACATCTTAGGCTACTAGTTACTATGCCCTTGGTTACCAGTCTCTTGTTACTCCCTAAAAGATTCTTGTTGTTTGCAAGAACAAGCACTTCTAAAAGAAGAGAAGTGCCTTCTATCATTTCACCAAGATTTCTACTATTTAGGAAGGAATCTAGCTCTTGGCTAAATGTTACTTCTAAAAGAAGATAAGTACCTTCACCAATCACCTGAGATTTCTCCTTTGATCTATGAGCATCATCTCTAAAAAAAGAGAGATGAATGGTTTACCCTACCCCCGTGTGTTATTTTCTACATATATATATATATATATATATATATAGATATATATATATATATATATATATATAGCCCCCTCATATTTATAGGGAACCTCCCCTTGATTAGAGGAGAGATTTGTCCCTTGGTGATGTAGTAAACCTGCACATCTAGCTAACCAATATCCCTATGCTGTGGTTAAAGAGACCTATTTTTCTCACTAGTTAGCTGGTCAACAAAATATTCACCCAACAGTTTTAGGTGACTCTACTATTGATGAACATGTAGTCTGAAGCCTCAAGTTTCAGATTGAAGCAGTCCCTACCCTTATCTATTATAGACTCTAGCAACTCTATTCTGTGTCTTACCCATTATTATTATAGCCTTACCATCTCCCTTCACCTCCACACCAACTGGGGAAGCATGCACAGTTTGAAGCCTCATGTTTTGAATTGAAGTAGTCCCTATCCTTCTCCATTACCAGACAAAGCATCCATTTCTACTGTTAGTAAAGCTTTGCCAATACATACTCTACCCAGATTTGTTATCCCTCTTTTTCATAATCAAATCATGGTAGTTCAAGGCCCTTGGGGTTACTCTTTTGGACCACTAAATTTGACTCCACCCCTACATGAAATTCCACATAGCTCAAAAAAGAATTTCCCTAAATTATTTGGTGGTGAAAAAATTCATCCTGATGAACACATTGCAGCTTTCAACATAGCCTATGGCATAATAGGGGTGGAATTTGAGGATGTGGCAGTCAAGTTTTTCATGGAAATGCTACAAGGTGTCACTATAGATTAGTTCTACCATCTGCAAGCTAGATCAGTGACTAATTGGGACACACTTAAAGCCAAGTTTGAAGTTAGGTTCAAGCCTGCAGAAGATGCACATGCTTTGTTGGCCCAGCTTACATAGATGAAGAAGGAACCTCATGAGCCTATGAGGAATTTCATAGCAAAGTTTGACAAGTTGAGGAATTGAATTCCTATCATTGCTTAGCCCACACCTGAAAAATAGAAATGCTTCTTCATCAACTCACAGCTACCTAAAGTGAGTTTTTTGCTGAGATGTACTGGCCACATAGACCTTAAGGTTGTTCAAGACTTAGCTACTAAGCTAGAAGATGACCTTATCTTGGCAAGAAAGATAAGGAGAGATCCAAATAGAGGTAAACCCTCTTCATCTTTTGAATACTCACCCACAGCCACCACTAATCAAATGGTGTAAAAGTTGGCAAATGAATTGTTAGCCTTGAAAAAGCAAATGGCACAAGGTATGTCTTCTACTCCATATAGAGATGTACCAAGGAGGACATTCCCTAATCAGTCATATGAAGGCAATGCTACCAGAAATTAAGGGCAACCAAATTATCTTCCTCCCCCACAGAAGAACCTCACCCTTCAAGCATCTACAACCAACTTAGCAATTGGATATCTAGAAATAGAACATGATTTCTCTTTTCAACCTAAGTTTGAGCAAGAAAATGATGCTGATCTCTTCACACAGCATCAAGAAGAATCAGCTGGTGACTCCCACATTAGTTTCTTGAATTATCAAGATGAACCTAACAGTGAAGGTAAAGCAGATGAGGGATCATATGTTGTGTTCACTTGGTCCAAAAATTAGTTAGCCTAGTAAGCTGATAAAGAGAAGATAGAGGAGTGACTTTAACCAACAATTTCAATTGCTAAGTATGGAACCACTCTTCCTTTCTAGCCAAAGGACTTAGTAGTTGCTAATAAAGTAAGTACCCCAATCATTTTTGCACCTTCAACTTCAAATTCACAGGCTAGTCCTCCCCCTCACAAAAACCAAAAGGATGAACTCCCATCCTCTCTTCCTAGTCCATTTCAGTTATTTGACATAATTGATCATGTCAAGAAATCCAAAATTCAAATGACTAAATTTGAATTCCTGCAAGCCAATCTTGAGTAGTTGGACATTGGTGGAGAACTAAGTATGGACTTGTCTGAGGCAAGGATCCCTATCAAGGGTGTAATGAAGAGATTGCTCCCTGAAAAGGAGGCAAAATATGTGGTCACCCAAATGTTAGCCCCTAAAGCTCAAATTCTATTTGAGTCTTTGGGCAGGGGTAATTATTTCTTGACCACAGAGGATGTCTATGTTTCTGTAGATGAAAGTCCTGTAGTTGGCAATCCAAGAATTGATCCAAATAAGACATCAAAAGAATTGGTAGGGAATAGTAAAAATGAAGAAGGATCTTCCATCTCTAACGAAGAGAAATCTAATAGAAGATCAACTTCTGATGATGCTTGGATCCTAGAATCTGATGGCAATAATTCTTCTACCAATGCTAGAGTTGAGACTGTTTTGATATCTCCTCAAGGAGATCTTTTTCCTTCATGTAAGTTGCAATTCAACAAAACCAACAACACAGTTGAATGTGAATCTATGTTGCTCGGATTGAAGGCTATTCAAGACCAGGATGTTAAACTCTTTCACACTAAAGGAGATGATGAACCGGTGGTTTTTCAGGTGTCTGAGGGGGACAATCAAAGCATGTGCTAGACTGAACTAGCAAAATAACAAGCTATGGTGGTGGGCCATACTATTATACTCTAAAGTTAGCAAAAGAAACTCTTTGCCAAGAGAGCAAGGAGTTATGGTTTTTAGATTAGAGACCACATCTTGCCATGGCACAAGAAGAGAAAACCAAAAAGAGTGCACATAAAGTGTGATTCCTGGTGGAGAGTTCCATTTGCCTGTCACTAATTCTGGGGACAAAATGGTTTCCTACTGGTTTATTAGGATGTAATTCCATCTTCATTGTCTCATAATGGGTAGCATCTAAATCACTTCAATTCTTGAAGTATTAGATAAGTTCACCTGTACATATGTACCTTTGTATAGTCTTTAGTTCTATTTTGTGCTTTTCATTTTCATTTTTTGGAGCCTTTCTTTTTGGGTAACATGAATCCATAGCCCAATGGCATACTTCAAGGCATTGGAGATTCTAGTTTCTACTCCCCTTAGTTGTTCCAAGTTTTCAACTGAAGGAGGATCCCTAGCTAGAGCCAACTGTTGTCCCCCAAAAATATCACTCATTTTTGGGACAACATATGAATGATTTTGGTTCAACAGACCAAAATCCTCTCTCTCCTTTTCAAGAATTGTTCTAAACATTCAAGTTCTTCACTTTTCAAATCTTTTCCAAAAATCTATGGACTCTTCAGGCATGAATCTATGGACTCTATAGGTTGGCTTCTACAGACTCTATAGGAAAGAAACAAGCTCTCAACACTTAGGCGATTTCAAGGTTGGTTCAATGACAAGGTTCAACTAAAATGTCCATCAACAAGATTCTAAGCAAGGATTCAACAATTGAACCATTGAACCATTGAACCTTGAACCATTTTGGTTTAACGGGTTTAATGGGTTCAAAGGTTCAACATCATCAGCAAGAGTTAAGCACATTTTTTAAGGTTTAAAGTTTAACCACTTCAAGGTTAAATGGCTTCAAAACACTAATCAAAGAGAAGAAGGCTTGAACCATTGAACCGTTGAACCATTGAACCACTTTGGTTTAAAGGTTCAATGGGTTTAATGGTTCAACATGTTCAATGACCAAATGGTTCAACACATTTGGTTCAAAAATATCAAAAGGACTTAGCCAAATAAAAAGAATGAACCAATTGAACCGTTGAACCTTGAACCAAAAGGTTCAATGAGTTCACAGGTTTAAAGGTCCAACCAGTGTGATGAAGATCAAAGAGCTTAGAAAGAACAAGGAAGTGATGGACAAAGGACGAACCAATCAACTGATTGAACCTTGAACCGAAAGAGTTTAAAGTTTAATGGTTCATGGGTTCAAAGGTGGCCTCAGTCAAGGAAAGAAGCAATAAATAGGTCGTTCAATGGATGGTTCAACCAAGGAGCAAGAAAGTGATTGAACCAAGAAGTGATGGAATAAAATAGACAAAATGAACTGATGAACCAATGAACTGATGTACTTTTAGCAGGTTTAAAGGTTTAAGGTTCAACATGGTTCAAGTGGCTAGCGACCATTGACAGGCCCGTATACATCAAATTTAAAGTAAGGGAATATCCATTGAAATTTAAATAAAGCACAAAACTTAAAGGAAGAACCAAGTGACTAACCGAAAAGATAGAATTCCTTTAAATTTGTTCAAAGGCTGATAGGGAACATTTCCTTTAGAATTTTTATCTGAAGGAAATTATTAAGTGAAAGAGCCATTAGAATTCTTTCAGAAGTATTTTCCATTGGAAAATAACTAAGGCAAAGCCTGAAGGAATTCCTTTAGAATTTTGTGCAAAGGAAATAAGCCTGACTAAAGGAATGCCTGAAAGGAAAAAGCCTGAGAGCGGAGCGCTCTAAGTGTCATCATCTGTGTGATTGCTAGATTACTTAGAACATGCCATGTGTCCCTTGAAAAGCTTGATGGAAGCTACCAAGTGTCAACATTTACAGTCTCTCCCTTTCATTTCATAAAGACTATGGTGGGTCCTGGGTGAGTTGATAGAGTAAGTGAAAAATGCCATGTGTCAATTGCTGAGATCAGTGAAAAGTAGACAAAGTAAGTGGGAAAGACATGAAGGAATTGCTAAGGAGGATGACAGACTCAAATGCATTTAAAGGCCAAAATACCAAAGGGAGGAACCAAACGACTAGCTAAAAAGAGAGCTCAAAGACTCAAATTGCTAAAAGGGAGAGAGGAACGAGACCAAAGGACCAGAAATATCTTTAAAAGACTTATTTTTAGTAGGTGAAATAGTGGATCAAGTAGATTTCTGAGTGCACCAAATCAAGTATGCAAGCCTATTTTTCTTCCATGAAGTAATGGTGAATTAGATAGCTACGCAGACATCAAGAAAAGGACCAGATAGTCCATACTAAGAAGAGACATATTAGAAGAATGGACATGCCATAGTTATGGCAATGCACTATTTCTAGCATGGTCCCTTTAGATAGAACTAAAGGTGCATTAAAGGCATTAATTATAGCATGGGCTGTCCCATGGGAAAGAATGCCAAGCCTTATGTGGTTGTTATAAAATTTTAATTTCTCTCATTATTATAGGAGATATTTTGATTACTAGAAGCAAAACTCTACCCAAATTGAAAGGCATTACTGAGACTTTGAGCTCAGATTGTTCATCATATTTCTTTGTTTAAATCAGAAAGCAAGTTACTTTCCGACTGTGTGTTGTTATAGCTTGTATCATTATAGGAGATTGTTCTTATATCTATTTCCTAAATGTATTCTTGTTTATGCAATTTAACAAGCATAACTAGTGGAAGTGATAAGGAAGGTGCCTTGAAGCCAACTACTTTCAGATTTTGTGTTGTCATAGTTGTCTTCAGTGTGTGTTTATTTTTTGTTTCTATGTAAAGGACCTTGGGACAACTTTGTGCCCCCATTATTCTTCATTTATTACTCTTGGGAAATCAAGGTGGAGGCTTTGTGCTACATCTCAGGCTGTTGGTTACTACTCCCTTGGTTACTAGTCTCTTGTTACTCCCTGAAAGATTTTTGTAGTTTACAAGAACAAGCACTTCTGAAAGAAGAGAAGTGCCTTTTGTCATTTCACTAGGATTTCTACTATCCAGGAAGGAATCTAACTCTTGGCTGAATGTTACTTTTAAAAGAAGAGAAGTACCTTCACTAATCACCCAAGATTTATCCTTTGATCTTTGAGCATCATCTCTGAAAAAAGAGAGATGGATGGTTTATCCTATCCCCAAGTGTTATTTTTTGCATATATATATATATATATATATATATATATATATATATATATATATATATATAGCATATATCCCCCTCATATTAATAGGGAACCTCCCCTTGATGAGATGAGATATTTGTCCCCTAGTGATGTAGTAAACCTACACATCTAGCCAACCAATCTCCCTATGATGTGGTTGAAGAGACCTATTTTGCTCACCAATTAGCTAGTTGACAAAATATTCACCCAATAGTTTTGAGATTTAAATACATGGAAAAGCTTATATAAAACATAAAAAATGACTAAGTGAAACAGAAATGAAGAGATACCAATTAACTACTCACCTGGTATCGAGATAGGATCTAAAATGTCACATAGGACTCTAGGATTTGATACACAAGGAATATCTAAGTAAGGGAAAGCCTAAAAAGTTAGCATGTTAAACCTTCAAATCAATAAATCGTATCCTAACAATGGATTATCAATGGGATATGGAATTATTTCTCTTACTAGACCTTTTAGTCTTATAAGTTAGATCAATTGGCCATTATCAATAGCACATTCTCAAGAAAAAATAGGGTGACATGAGATTTCGAAGACTTGGAATATGTAGAGTCAACTAAAATGAGATAATGGGTCAAGAAACTCTAGTCTTGTGTTTTTAATGATGCCCCCTATTTTTGACAAAAGGGAGCATATTGGCCCCAACAGTATGTACCAATCACCATGTTTTCAATCACTAATCATTTGAGGTTCTTTTATTCCTTTGCACATAAGAAGATATTTATTTATTTTATTTTTCATATTTAGATCAAATTTTATTAGGCACTACCATATCATGGTTGGTGTAATTTTTTGAACATGTGTGTGCCCTCCATGGTAAAAAAAAAATACATCAACTATAAATTTTGTATTAATCATGTATTTATGTTATTGAGCACTTGGGAATTTATCAAAATCATTTTAAAATAGTTTATAAAAAAATAGATCAAGATTATTTAATTTGAGTGATTTGATACTAAAATAAAATCAGAATAATATAAATTTGGATAAATAAAATAAAGGAATGTTAAAACCTAATTAGCTAGGTCCCTTTAATATTAAAGAGAAAATTGGTTGGAGGGTTTATCACCTAGCTACATTAGAGAGAAACCATTTGAAAAATCTAATGAATATCATAGATTTACATTTATTTTTTAGTTGATTCAATTTTCTTATATTTTTTATTCTTTATATTTTTTATTTGGTCATTTTTATTTGATTTCATTATCATTTTCCTTTATTTCATGCTTATTGTGGTGTCTTTATCTTTGTTTAAGTCATTATTTTTACACATGTTAAGATCCTCATATTTAATAATGTAATACATCTCAGTAATATACATAATATAATGAATATCAATAAAAACATATATCTATAGGCCAAGATGCTCTAATATGGAATCTATTCAAAATTAGAATTATGACCCTTAAGGTATAGCTACACTGTACAATATATTTTTAATAAGGAATAACTCCATAATTATAATTTGAATAGAAGACTCATAATTTATTTTATTTTATTGATGATGATATTCACCTCCTTTATATAGATCTCTATCAGTAATAATCAATGGGTAAAGTAATAATCCCTATGTTGGTTGACTCATTTCCTAATACAATTAACTCAATAAGTTACACATTTGAATAAATATATTTTACCCATATAGCTAATGGGAATGTGTGACACATGCCAACATATCCATCAACCCATATAAATTATAATATCATATATATAGGCATTTGATATTCCTTCCCCCTTAACATATTTCATCCTCAAAACATGAGAAGAAGCCAAATAGTAAAATTGTTGTAAGTTATTAAAAATATGAAACCATGTCCTACCATCTAACCAATAATATGTGATATTTGTGGGTGATATCTATATAACAAAACTTATTGATTTTGAAGCACTATTTTTATACAATCCATAACCAAAGTTGTTCCTCCTTGGCTTCTATGTATATCCATAGTGATTATTCCTATGATTCTATATTTCACATATTTTGTTTCTTTGAGTCCATGTATAACCATAGCAATTGATCCTATAGTTACCTATACATATGTAGTGATTATTGTCATAAAACTCCATTAGATACCTTCATGATTTCTCCTTTCATGATGATTTGGATGTCTATATGCCTCAACCTTAGTATCATTTTTTATACTTTAACCTTGTATAACCTTTCCTCTTATAGTGCATTTGTCTCTCAAGTACATGAATTTTTATTTTATGATTGTACCTTTTATTCATATAAATATTCCTTATTCTATTCTTAACCATATTTATATTCATTTTCATGCTCTACCTTGACCTTTATTTATTCTTTATTAATGTGATGTCTTTTAATGTGACCTTATTTCTCTTGTACCAAGCTAAATGAACTTCTATTGCACATTAATATTAATTGATCCCAAAGTATCTAACCAAGGATATCCAAGAACAATATCAAAACCATATATATTTAAATCATAAATATATTAATGCAATATATATTTGTCTATAGTATGCTTTAAATCATCAAAACCATGAACATGATTTCCTTATTTGAGTGTCCTTGATTTTATTTGATTGAATCTATAGTTATTTGGATAAGTCATTGTTTCTAAATTCATAATTATTTATTAGGTTTGTAAATGCAATAACCTCATTTTTAAAAATACATCCATGAAATTAAAATATTTAAGTTTCCTTCTTTAGAGTTAAACTTCTTGAACCCTTAATCTCCATCTCCCCTTCTTTTTATTCCTTATCTTGATCATAATTATTACCAAAACCATTTTTTATTATTCTTATAGTTCATTCTCCCATTTTAACTCCTCATCCTTATCATTATTTTCTTTCTTTGTCTCATTGTTCTAGTAAATATTGTTCCAAATTTTCCCATTAAAAATTATTTCATTCTTTTTACACTATAACAAACCAACTTCGTGCAGGACCCTTAGAAATAATGGATAAATCTAATCACCAATATTTTGAGATAAAATATAAATCTTTAGATTGGAACCATCATTATTGACCTTTAGTATCATCATCTACATAGAAACATGGAAACCTTAAAAAAATAATAAAAATTAGGGTTTGAAATATATTTTTTGGACACCTTTCTACCACATATTTGAAAATAAAATCATTTACAAAATATATATAATTATTTTATTTAAATTTTAAAAAAGGACACCTTATTTTCTCACTTATAATAGAATATATTAATTTTTATTTGAGGTTCACCCTTAAAACATTCCTAAAAAATTAGGGTCATAGGGTCAACTTTAGATCATCATATCTTCCTTGAAACTAATTAAAATATTTGCTATGGTGAATTTTTAAAAATCTCACAAATTCCTCTTTAAAGCCACAAAAAATAGACTAAATTGGCCACTTTTATTAGGATAAAAACCTTATACAAGTCAAGTTATTTTTTATTAAAAACATCTACAATATCTCTAAAAAAAAATCACTTGCCCTAGATAGATCTCTAATAACATTTGTTATGATACTTAAATGTTATAATATAAACCATACAATTAATATATAAAATAGAATGAATATCAACACACAAAATATAATAGTGGGCTAATATTCTCTAATATGTAATATATTTATAATTATAATGATAACAGTAAGGGAGGGAAAAAAACATAAAATAATCCTTTGGGAAGGAATAACTCCACAATTACACTTAGAATAGAAGACTTATAACTTACTTTATTTCCTTTATAATGATATTCATCTCCTTTATATATACCTCTATCACTAATCATGGATTAGTAAACTCCTAATCCCCATGTAGGCCAACTCATTTCCAAATATAATTAATTCCATAAGTTACCCATTTGACCAAATATATTTTATTCGTATAGCTAACTAAGGGGGATGTGTGCCATATATTTTCATATACGTCAACCCATATGCATTATAATATCATATCTCTAGGCACATGACAACAAAGTTGTGCATCTTTTATATTTATATTTTATTTGATTATCTTATATAGTCATGTTGACACGTGTCTTAGAGTATTATATTTATGGAGATTTATATATATCTTGCCTACATGTGGATAAACCTATTGATTCATTTGTATCAATTATGAATATAGAGGCATAATAATATTACTATGATTTATAGCTTATACATTTCCACTTGAGGCATCATTCATCCATGAATCTATAGATTATACATTGATTATATTAGGACATGTTTTTACCATATTTCATTTAATATATATTATTTACATTGGTGTTTATTATTATTGGTACATATGTTACTATATATTTACATATTTGGGCATATTACCTATTATTTTTTATTATATCAGGGCATATCATTTATCCATTCCCTACCCTTATTTTACTTATTTTATTTCTACTTGGACATATTAGTATTGGGTTATTGATGAGATTTGATGATGACATATTTATATGATTATATAATATTATTTTCTTATTTTTTCAATCTATGTTACACATGGTGAGGGTGATCCTTTTATTTTTAAATAAGTGAAATGTGGGAACATCCCTCGACTTAGAAATGAGGAATATGATTGGCTTATTTTATTTTTTGACTAAAGAGATAATTCAAGAGGATACAAATGTAAATAGGCTACAAAGATGTTTCAATAGGATATAGAGAGGTTCTATACATTTTCTTATTTATATGGGAAGTAGAATTTTTATTTGACAAGGTTAGTGGGTTATATGCTTTATAGGTTTTGCTACCTGGTATGGGTAATTAAGGCCCGTGGTTGTTTCATAATTTCTCAAACACAACATCATGGTTTTCATACCACTAGGTATATTCATTATTACTATTTAATTTTTAAAATTTTAATTATTTCAATGAATTACATTATTATCAAATTATCAATAAATTTATCTACTTGCACATGTTTATGTTTTATTGTAGGTACATTTGATATGTTGACATCGGAACATTGAGGAGCATTCATACATATAGTGAGGAGAAAACTTTTTTTTTTCAAGTTTATATATTTAGACTTTGAAATAAGGTAATATATTTCCTCATTTTGACTTTTAGATAACTTTCATATTTGAAACTAGCTTCTTCTAACAATTTTATTGTATGTCTGTGTTAGAAAAAAAAAGTCCATAAAATAGGTTAATAACATCCTAATCTTGTTAGTCTAATTAATATATTTATGATATAAGAAAAGTGTGCATTAACATTGGTATATCTCATGATCACTTGATGAATAGAAACATAAAATATGTTATACGTTATATTTATGGAATTTTTTATGTTCATGATTTGAAATACTTCATTTTTTTTTCTCAAGTTAGAATTTCACATTTAGGAAGAAACAAACATTTAGATTTTAGACTTATCATCGAATTAAAAGAAATATATTTTCAAGGGAGCATATCAACCCTATATGGGAAAATTGGTTATTTTAAAAGATAAATTTTAATAAAAATTACATGCATCATCCATGTTGATTAAAAATGGGTTTTTCAAAAGTAAGTAATGGAATTTAATTTACAATATATAACCTTTCTAAGTAAGGGAGTCAACAGTATACCTTCACACACATAAATTTATTGTATGTCATTTATTTTTGTGATTATAAAGTATAAGATGAATTATAAATTTTTGTATCTTGACTTTTAAATTAGAATTATTTATATTTCAAAACACTCTTATTTATGATATGATTCTAGTTGAGCATTCATTTGGATGTTCAGTTATGTTTATGTATCAATATGAGACACAATTATGGATTATTTTAATTTACATTTTCATGAAGAATTAAATTAATATAGATTTTATCATGGTCATTGTACTTATAATTACTAATATAATAACTCAAAATATTTATTATGTTCCTATTTGAAGGTAAATAGATGAAATTGATTTCCTAGTTTTTATATTTCATGCTTGATGCTTAAATTTCTAGCTTGATGTTGTGTTTTAGTTAGTGTAACTATACTAAGTATCAAATAAAAATTTAGGAGTAATTTTGATGGAATTTTATAATAAATAATGCTTAGCTATTATGTAATTGAACACCCCAATATATAAATCAATGTAATTACTTCACATAAAATGTTAAATGCAAACATAACATCACAATTGAAATTTCCTTTAATATGTAAGAAAAAAATAACCTAATGCTAAATGAATACACACACACACACACACACACACACACACACACACACACACACACACACACACACACACACACACACACACACACACACACACACACACACACACACACACACACACACACACACACACACACACACACACACACTTATCTTAATCCTTACACTATTTAATTCCACTTATTCATGTGTGTGTGTGTGTGTGTGTGTGTGTGTGTGTGTGTGTGTGTGTGTGTGTATGAGTAAGTGGAATTAAATATTTCAAGGATTAAGATAAGTACTATAATAAATGCTTACCTCCCCTTTTGTGTGATCACCTTGATGCCTACATCATCACAATGTTCTAAAACCAACTAAAACTATCAACATGTTACTGGTGTCTTCAATTTGATTTTGTAGTGCATTTATCATATCCTCCTTATTCACTTATGAGGATAATAAGGATTTTATTGGTTCTTTTTTCCACATTTAACTCTGTCATCTTTCTCAGTGTTTAAAATAACTTTTTTTTTTAAGATGGTGGTAGTTTTAGAGTGTCCATATAACTTTTTAACAACCTATTTTACATTTTTAGGGGTTTAATATAAAGTCCAACACACTCTCTTATCCATTTAAATATTTGGGGGGTGGGGGTTGCAATGGATTTGATGGTTTCAAGGATGAGTTATAACCAACAAGATAATTTTTAATACTCTCTCACTCTAAAAATTGAATTATCTTAACAAACCAATTTGTAAAAAATAGTAAAATAACTTAGACATAAAACATCTGTATTTGTGAAAATAATTTATAAAAATAAAAAATCAAGTATTGTACCTCAAAATAAATTTGTATACATATGAAAGGGTATTTTTGGGTTTGAGTGGGTATCAATAAAAACTCATCTTGTGCATCTAAATATCAGGGGACATTAGATGGTTTGGATGAAAAACATAAATTGAATATTCTCTCCTCTAGTTAGTCTCTAGTTTAAGAAATTATATTCACTTAATAATATAGTTTGTGTAAATTGGTGAGACACAATAGTAATACATCTCAATTAGTAATAAGAGAACCCTTTAGCTCTCTATCCAAAACCATCTCCTTATTATCATTGTAATACATGAAATATTATTTTCATTATATAATGCTTTGGTATAAAAAAAATGTTATATTAAATTTAAAAAAAAATAATATTGAGTGAAATACAATTGATATAAATGTGCTTACATTAATTTTAATGGCTTGGAATGTTCTATCTAATTCTGTCCACATTTAGTCACAATATAGGATGTTCCACTAGCATGGAACTAATTTTGTAGCTCAACCTTTGGAGAAGGATGATTCATACTAATCTAATGTGTGAAATAAAAGTTTAGATTTTAAAAAATTGGCCAAAAATGTGATACACAAGAATAGATTGGATTGATTCCCTATCTGAATAAAAATATAACTACTTAAATATGAAGGGTAGTATAATTGAGCATAATTTAAAATAATAAAATGAGAGAGGTGAGTTCTAATTCATAGAAAATTTATAAATTAAATAAATATGTAGTGGAATAAAATATTAAAACCATTTTTATCAATTTATATAGAGTTCACACAAATTACATTTTTTTTTCCTTATAAAGATTGATACAAGTATTATACAAGAAATTGATTGGGGATTAAAAATTGTAAAATGAAAATAAGGATTTCAAGAAAATCCAAGGAATCAACCCTTTTATTGAATGGTCCTATTACATGTTTATAAAAGAGAAGAACATGAGAGGTATTAAACCCTATTATCTACTAAGTATGTAACTAGAGAATAAATTTGATGTGCACTCTTATTCTATAACATTCTCATCAAAATTTTATAGATAAGGTGGTCATTAAAACTAAAACATTGAGTACCTTTATATTATAATATTCCAAACATGGTGTACCATTTCACTTAGATTTTCCTTGGTTTTATTATATAGTATATTTCATGTTGTTATTACTAGATTTGAGTTTAAATCCCTCCCACATTTTAAAATATTGGCTTGATCATCCTTTGAGGAAGAAATTTTGGTATGATCTATTATATGTAAGTACAAAGATAGTTAGAGATTTTATGGTGTCCTGAATATATATTAAATTTTCAAATTAATCCTACACATGACCATATTTCCTTTGTGATATTTTATTTATTTACATTTATGTTTGTTTCTTATTCATCGTGCAGGCTTCATCTTATATTGATTAGATGGCTATTTGGTAGTGTTAAAGATTTATTTAATAGTAGGAGCTATTTTATAATTATGAGGTCACTTTATATCTTTCAAAACACCTCTTGATGTTGATTCAGATATTATCAAAAGGTAGGAAATTAATTTTTATAATCATATAGTTGATAGATTACAAATACCACATAGAATTTTTAACTTTTATATTTTTTTATAGTGGGTCCACTCTACATATCATTGAATCTTTAATTTTTTTTAAATATTTGATTAAAGATATCATGGTGGGAGAGCCTCCCATATTATTTTATGGTGTAAGTTATTTGTTACATATGAGAACATATTAGGGGCTTAAAAAACCTCTTCTCATCGATAAATTAATAATCAAATGATAGGAGGAGATATCTATGGGACTCTGCTTCATTAAAAATTATACTAAGGAAAAAATAAGTAAGTTATAATTATTCAAAAATATTTTAAGGCATTTAAACTATTTTAATGTGATATGTCTCTTTTTTCATAAGTTGATATCAACCTAAAAGGACTTGATTGTTTTATGAAAATCAAAGACTAAGATCCATCAATTTTGCATTTAAAATACAAAATTATTCAAAACTCTTGTAATAAATCTATTTTGAATCATTTAAACTTTTTAAATTTTTGTATGAATCTACACCAAAATGAAGAGGCATAATAAAATGTGCCTTTGAATGGAAGGTTACTAGAGAAACATTTTTGTTACACATATCTTGGAAAGTAATAGTAAGAACCCATTCTCATTTCACATTATATATTTTATAAAAATACTAAATGCACAAAATTAAAGAGTGTGAGTCTTCAATGTATCATTTATAATGTATAATTACCTAAATTAAATGCCTTTTATAAGTCCTTTCATCAATGTTTTATGATGTTATGTCTTGCATATCTAAACCATACATATTTAATCCCTACATACAAACCAATTTTAGTCTATTTAATCCTCAACATAAAAAAAACAACATTGAGTAAGTATTTGAATAGAAAATTAAAAAAATTTAAACTTATCATTGGTGTCTTATTTGTAGATCTAAAACTTGTTCTTTGTTAAATCTCTTCAAAAAAAAATGTCCTCATTAAAATTATTTGAATATTCAAGTCAAGCACATAACCAAATAATAGGTCATCCATTTTTTTAAATTTAATTAGTGTTTCAATATCATGCATTTACATACAATAAATTTAATTTATTAAAAAATAAATAAATTGTAATTATGATTCAATACACATAATAAATCATATATCAATAAAAAATATAGATTTTGAAAATTATATAATAGTCAGATTAATAAGAATGTTAATTTTCACCTAATGATACTTTCTTAGTCCCTTTACATTATTATTTAGAGCTAAATAAGTATATTTTGTCTATAATAAGTTTCAACACTCACCATGTAATATGAAAAAGCCAATGTATTACTCATACAAATAATAAAAGAGATGAAACAAGTGCACTTACATATTTATATTCCCATCTCCTTTGTGTGTCTTGTTTCCATTCCTCTATCTTCTCTACCAAATTATATTTACTTATTTTTTCCTCAACTATAACAACCACTCTTTAATCAAACCATCAGAGTCGTATACATTCTCCTTCTTCTTCAAATTAAGTTTTTGTATTTTTTATTAACTCATACACTTATCTATTCAAACTCAAATTTATTGACCTCCTTTTTATTTTCTAAAGTTCCACCTTTTGGTACATTTTTTCTTGGATATTTTAGAGAAATTGCCAATATGGAGATCTACAATAGGTGGAAAAATATGTATTTTTACATGGTTTTATATTTAATTCCTTACTTGATCAAAACCTATTCCATTGAAACCATAGAACATAACTTGTCTCTAATTCAAAACTCTTTCATGATATTATATGTGTTTATCTCGAACCTAAAGACAAATTAAACATGTATATTTTTTAAAAATAAATTAGATAAAGTTTAAAATTAAACATTAAGTATTGTGTGTGTGTGTGTGTGTGTGTGTGTGTGTGAATAAATTGAAATAGAATAAAATAATTACATTACCTTTATACATTTTAGTATTAGCATGTCATTACAAGGACATATGGTTTTCTTCAAATTCATCATTAAATGAATCCTTAATCTCTTTCACATCATATGATATGATAATAGGTTCTTGTGTATGTAATATAAAAATATTATTTCATAAACTTATTTCAAATGTTATAGTCCTCATAAATCTAACATTTAAAGAAAATAATCTACTAATTATCATTATATATTTTTAAGTTAATCAACTATATTATACAAAAGGTGATAGGACTATATATCTTGTTTAGTTCATCCATTCTACTCTAATTTTCTTTCTAGGTGTGGCATGTGACCCACCCTCTACACTACCATTATTAGGCAAGGCCCATACAAAACATAGGAAGAGAATTAGAGGATAATGGATGAAACAATAAATAACTACTCGAGTTAAAAAAATTTGACTATAGATGTATCTTGCTAAAATTGATTATACAAATTTATACAAATTGATTCTATAATTGACTTAGTAAAAATAAATTTCTTTCACTTTCAACAATGTCTCTTTGATACCTCATGATAAGATTTATTCCAATT
>JARHVA010003501.1:1930000-1957683 GCA_037957365.1 Torreya grandis | reverse complement strand
ACCCATTTTTAATGCTTGATAAGAAAGCTTATTTTAGATTCAAGGAGTTTAGTGAGCTCTAACCTCATGAGTTTCTCAACCTTGGGATTAGCGGGTATTTATTTATATTTAATAGGTTTAACTACAAGTTATAATTTAATGTTATGGTGTACTAGGCTAGGATCAAATTGTTTGAGGTCCTTATATTTCCAAGAAAAAGTATCATGAAACTCTTTACATAATTTGATGAATGATTGCTTCTCTAATTTATAACATACCTTGCCTAACTTGAGAAGTTTATCTTTAAAGATCAAGACTCTTTCATAGTTATCCTCTTTTTTAGAAATACTCAATTTTTCCTTCTTATTTTTATAATTTTAATTGAAGATACTTTCTAAGGTCACCAGAACCTTAGGTATCTTATTTTTCTTTAGCTACACAATCTAATCACCAAATTGTTCTTGGAGTCTCCTTTGATTTATTAAAGAGAACTCAATGTCATTTTTCAATAATCATGAAATGTGTTTGTCATTATAAAACACTTGAAAAGACACTTCATTACTAGGTATTCAAGGTTTGATAATTATTTTAATGTGATATTTATTCCCCTCTTATTTTATGTTAGTAAGAGTATCAAATTGAGCTCTTATAATAGCTAGTCTATCAACATGATTATTCTTCTTCCTTGGGATTGATTATATATTGAATGCATTTAAGTCTTCAATAAAATACCATAAATTATTATTATATGACTTAAGTAAAGGTTTCTTAGTATCAACCACATTCCTTACCTAATGAATAATCAATTCATTATCTCCATATACTTATAAGTTCAAAATTCCCTTTGTCCTTGCCCATTGAAGGCCATGAATTAAACCTTCATACTCAACTACATTATGAGTACAAATAAAATATAATATATATGAAACATAGTAATACTATTTATATGAGGATACCAACATAAAACCATCTCCTACACCAACTCTTCTTCTTAAACCATCCAAAAACATCTTCTACATCTCATCATCTTCACCTTCTTTTTTGGCAAGTAGAGGTGTTGGTATTCCTTCATCATGTATACACTATAATCCTAGATCAGTTTCCTCCATAAATACATAAGTATAATTCTCATAAGTATTGGTACCATATTCTAAAAAAAATAGATCATAAATTCCTTCAAGATTGGAGTAAGTACCATCATCTACAATAGAATCCTTCTCTTCATAAAAAACATAATTCAAATTAGAACTTGTCTCAACATAAGGCTCAATATGAAACCTTAAAAGAGGTTGAGTCCTTATGGTTACCTCAGTTATATATCTTGTTTTAAAATCCAAGAATGACCAATTACCTAATAGATAGCCACCTATCTTGGCTGTAAAGTCCCTTGATAGGTAGATTGTAAAGTGAGCTAGAAGTTCAATAATAACTAGATATTAAAGAATTGGGAAACTAGGGCAATAATACAAGAAAAAATTCATGTTTTTTAATCAATCCTATAATATTGGTAGGTGTTCCATCTAGTTGAATAAATCATTTTATATGAGGCTTATACTATAATCCCAACTTATCAGCTACCACTTTGGGCATTACTGAAGTAGAAGCTCCAATATCAACTATGCAGTTATGGACCAATTTATCACCCACTATGAGGGTGATATAGAATGGTGGAGGTTTCTCATCCCTAGTAGATGGTTTAGAAATATTTTTGGTAGCATTATCAAGGATATAATGAATATTACTTTGATTTGAAGGAGGGACACTAGTAGGGATATTAGATAACTATTTTTATAGGATCTCTTTTTGATCAGGCATATGAAGAACATCCCAAAGAGAAATGGATGTTTTATTAATCTTTAATGAATATAAAAAATTTAAATAATCCATACCTACTTTATCTTAGATTATTATAGGCAAGGAAGTGCTTGGAACCTAAGCAGATGGATTGCCTTGAATAGTACTTTCAACATTCTGATTTAGAAGATGTATAGAGTTATTTGAGATTTCCACACCTATAACAATACCCTATTGATTTTTATGAAGATTGAATAAAATTTTAGGCACATTAATATCAACATATAAAGAATTTTTCCTAGATATAGTGTTATCTACAATAGAGGTTCCCTGATTAAGTATAAAATTATCTTCAACTCAAAAATTGGTGAAGATCTTTCCTTGAGGTTGTCCACCTTCACTTGTCTACATCATGAATTCATCCTTAGCTGATAATATAAGAGTAACTCTTACTTAATAAAAAAGATTTTGGTCACTAACTTTACTAGAATCCATGAATTGGCCTTTCTTCCAATTTTCACCTTGCACCAAGTTATTATGAGCTAGTACCATCTCTCTTGCATTGGTTGTGAAGTTAGGATTGGGAAGCCATTAAAGTCTTCCCATTCCATATTATTGGCCAAATTTTTATTGGTAAGGGTATGTATTTTAATTAGAATCTATTTGCGTATTGACTTTCTTAAGCTAAGCTATTAGCATTTGATTTTTTGCATATGGATCCATGACATTTTTTGCCTTATTATGAGCAGCTTTAGACTTTGTGTCAGCATTTGAAATTTGGGCCACATCTGAGGTATTAGAAGAAGCATGAGACAATCAAGGCATAAAAACCTTAGGAGGAAATATTCTCTCTTAGATGAGACCATTATTAGCTTTGATAGTAATATCATATGCTTCAAAAAGAGTGGAATCACCCATGGATATAAGCATGATAGTAATTTCAGTACCATTGGCTCTCAAGTAGGTAGGGAACACAAAACTAGGAGATGGCCTCATAGGATAAGGTAATCTATTATAAGTATTCTAAAACCTCTCATTGAAATCATGCATTATTTATATTTTATCACATTAAGCTGATGTATGAGATAAGTGTGTTCACTTTCATTTCCAAATCTTGAGGTCAGTAACACTCCAAACTCATCCCATGATGTGATGCATCCACCTTCTAGAGTCCTATACCAATCAAGAGCCTTTTCTCTAAGGGACATGACAAGGTGTCTAATGTAAATGTTATCTTGAGTGATGTTATTAAATCTATAAAATATGGATACATTCCTAATGTGTTCACTAGGTGTAACATGAATTTTACCATTGAATAGGGGCACACCTTTTGTAACATTAAGAGGGATGACATCATATACTTGACTATGAATTGGATTTTTAGTATTAAAGGTAGAGAAGGAATGAGGTCCATACATATCTTATTAAAATTATTCAAAATCATCAATTTATTTAATTTATTCAACCTCTTCCTCTCTATAAAAATATACTGGTTCTCTAAAGGGAAATTTAGGATGAGGATATTGAACTTCAAGGGGAATTTTAGGCAAAATATGTGGATAAATGGGTTGAACACTCTAATAAAGGATGATATCATGATAATGATGAATTATGATAACAATATTATGAAAAAATAATGGTATTTAACTAGATTTACCTTGATGGAGTCACCAAATTTTGAGTAGCACACCAATTTATAGCTAATGTTGTCAAGATCATCATTCACCTTGAAAAATTATCTTGAAGACAATGTGTCCCATTGGGTGTGCTAGAGTTTTTGTCAAAAAATATTTCACCTTAGAAGAGGTTTTTCAAGCCTCTTATATATTTGGTTAACATGGGAACACTTTCAAGTATGTGGGTGCACCTATAGTGGAAGTGAGCCTCTAGATTTAACGTGAAACTCCCTAAGTATATCTTGAAGTGATTTTGATTATGGTAATGCTTAGTTGTGGGGAAAAGAGTTATAATTTTATTTAATTAAACATATTATAATGGTGTGATAAACCAAGATGTTTTCCACATGACCATTACATTTCATTCACTAAGAATTAAACCATACATACTAGTCTGAAAGTCCAAAAGGATTCTAACATGAGTGTTTCAATATAGAAGTGAGATGTATGAATAAATACAAGGAAAATGAATGAGAGGGAAAATTAAACACTATAAGGATAATCATACACTTTAAAGGAGACTAACACACTTTAATACACTCTAAATGACATGTTAGAATGAGAGTTTCTTGCAAAAGACATGAAAGGACAAGGAAAATCAAAGTAAATAATCACTAAACTTAAACATTCATCACTTTACACACATGAAGAAGATATTATTTAACTCAAAAATATATTTATGGAATTATTATACGGCAAAAAGTGACATAAAAATATTATGGATTCACCATACTAGGTGTGGTCTCTTACAAAGGCCAAAATGGTAACTACTTATAAAATTTTAGAGAGAGGAGAAAGAATGAAGTTCAATGTCACTAGAACACATTTCCAATAAATAATTAGTTAAATTGTATGAGAATAGAGTATGAAACATACCATTAATTATTAAAAATAAAAATTTCCATATAAACCATGACAAACTCTCCAAAATGGTGTAAGGACTCTTCAACTAACATTTGTGAAACTGCTTTCATCATCGATCATCTCTTGAGAATTTGAAACTAAATTCAAGTGAGTTGACACATATGTACTATCTAAGGTAGGTTTAAATATGTTATGATAGTCATAATATGTGATCCTAACTATTATCTATCTCTTATTAACTTGTATTCATCATTTACAGTCATTCATTGCTTTCTTAGACTTCATTCTTCATATTTAGCAATCACTATGCATCTTAAGTCTTCGACTAAGCTTTCATAGAAACGTATGAGTCTGAAGAGATTTATTTTATATATAATCCTTGATACTACATATTTTCTGATGTTTCATTCCCTTGACATGTTTCATATTCCATTATACACTATGCTTGTTGTTATTTGGACACATAGCCTCATCTTATCCATCTAGAACCCAGTTGAATTTGCTCTATCGATCTCATTTAGTGTCTATTTGATTTGAACTTAAATTATAGTTGTTGATCATTTATATGGGGTACTAATATTATGAAATATATCATCATTATACTCAATCTAAGCTCTTTAAACGTTGACTCTTACTTGTACCATTAGATCTAAATGTACATTTGAATGATAATTGTTATATTTACCTCCATTTAAAATTGAATAGTTAATTCATGAGGCCCAATATTGATGTTTTCATTCCTATATTTGACATTCATAGGAACATATTTGAAATTTTCATGACCATCATAATTTAAACCTTAACAATTTTTTCCATGGATTAAATGTTGCATATGCATGCCCTTCATTGTTCACGAACCTATCATTAACATCCACAAGCCTATTAGAATTAAAAACTGAGTGGTTTTTTTTTTTTTTAAAATTTAATTTCAAATATACATACCAATCATTTATGTCTACTAGGCCATCATTTACATTCATAATTTAAACTCCAATGGTTTTTTTTTGTGGCTTGATTTTGAAGTCCACGCAATCATCTTCATTTGCTTGTTCAACTTTGAAGGCTTATATTTGGAAGTGTAAAAAACATGAATGCACCAAAATTTCCAGGGATGATATTGACCCTAAGATTAACATTTTCATGTATTCCTCTATTTTGGTATGCTTTCTAAGAAAACTTATAAAATACACAAGTAACCAACCTATTCATTTCTACATGATGTCCTAATGATGGTCTGGTTCACTTAGGATTATGATCGAACTATTTATTTATATTTTAAATCTAAAATGAACTTATTAAATCTTGTGAAAACTCTTTCCATGATCTTGATTGCTTGAACACCTTAAAAATCTGCTCCTTTCACATATGGCTATAAAATGACCCCTAAGACATCAGATGACGCAAGGACTAAACTAGACTATGACCAAGACTAAAAAAATATGTAATAACATTAAATACACCCTATAACATTATATAATACCCATATCCATGTTTCTGACTATAGAGGGGTTGACCCATTTTGACTTGCGGTAAAATGGTCAATAATGACCTTATTAAATCTCATGGGCAAGTATAATAAGGTTATAGATACATGTGGAAATCATACATGGACATGTTTAATGACTTTTAAGATCATGGTAAAATAAAACTTCAATAATGACAAAAATATATTATTGATGAGAGGTACAAGGATCTTAGCAAGCCAACAAGTTTGATAACCATCATAAGGAATTTGAAGTGGATGATATGTCAACTTATGATGAGTATGACACCTCCCAAAATGAGTAAGAGGAAAATATGCTAGGTAGATAAGAATAAAGTGATCTTTAGGATTTTTTTGATGATATGAAAAACATTCTCCTTCAAAATGGTGTCTCTCTAAATGAAGATCTTCAAGAAATCAATAAGGAACAACGTATTGATGAAGCAAGAATGCTATTGTTTAGGCCAATAAAACAATATTGGGATGCATATGATTTTGTCCTTAACTTACATGGTAAACTCATGGACATGATAATTAATCGATAAGGTCTAATTAATGGCTATGAAGACCTTGATATCATGCCAATAATGTTGGTAGACAAGAAGCATAATCCATGAAATGCTATAGATAAAGGGTAGCTTGTTCCACAATATGTCTTATCTCATTAATAAAATGATATATTAAGATTTCCATTTAACCTTGGAGGAATAATATATGAAGGTTAGATTAACATAGTAGTTTTTTCTTTGTTTTCCCTAAGTACCTTAGCACATGTGTGTGTCATCTCAATTCCTTTGATTTATATGTTGTTCTTAATTTATGTGTGTTTTGAGGTCAATTCAATTGTCTTGTCTTGGTAAAGGTCCCATTTAAAGTTTTATTTTGAGTGAAAGTGACTCCATTTACCAATTAATGGAATAGGAAACTAATCTAATATGTTTAACAAACAAGCATCCCCAGGAGACTGCCAAAGATGCTAGCTAATTTTTGGCCACCATAAAAGGGGTTCAAAAAATATTCTATAAACCAAGACTCCAGATTGATTGATCACCTTGAAAATACACTTTTTAATCCATATTATCATAGTATAAGGTAGGTTCAATAAGTTTAAGGTATGTTTGATAAGTTTAAGGTAATGTTTATCTTGATTCTATTCTTATCTAAGTCACCTCATGTCATGTTTCATAATGGTTGAAGGTCATGTTCAAGGTTTAAGATGCTAAGGGTTTAGGATGTCTTGTAAAATCATATATCATGTTTTAAGGTCATGTCACACCCTCTATATATCATACAAGTTACAAAATGGGTTTCATGTTATGTTCAAGGTCAATAAGTCATGTTTCAAACTCCTCTAGATGTCACTTGCATGTGTAAAATGGTCAAAAAATAAATTTAAGACCCCAAAAGTGTGAAAAACATGTATAAATGTGTTTTAAAATTAATTATTAATAATTATATAACATGAATTTTTGTAGGACATGATGATAATTTAGTTTCAAATGAAGAAAAGTAGTTACAAGTGATTTTCAATGCTTAAGAGAGGCTTGTCATCCACTTGTATACACCAAAAAGATTGATTTTTAGGTTTAAATGCATGGAAGGGTGTATTTTAATATTCATAGATTCAAATCCATAATTTCAATTTATGCACAGGTCTAGAGGATGAAAAATAAAACACTTCTCTTGCATCGCTCCCTTAACAAACTCAAAAAGATAAACTTCACATGCCTGGTCTATATAACAGAAATAGGTTTGAGTCTTGAGATTTTTAATATAGGATAGGATCATAAATAAATTAAAATTAATGTACATATTCATCACATTTTTCTCCCATTATTTATGAACAATCCTAAAGATGGTAGGGTGGTCTTAAACCCTACCTAAACCTTATAGATTTAGTTTTGGGCACTTTCAATGAAAATGTGAAATGTTTGGTGATTAATAAAGGTTTTGAAAGAATTTTAAAACATTATAAAATACAATCACATAATATTCCACATTTTTTTCCATTTTTGGTAGTGGAGAGATAAAAACCTCATTTTTCTATGTGCAAGCTTCAATGAAGTTGAAAATAATGTCCTTGAGTTTGTGAGAGTTTTATTGTGAGTAAATGGTTTGGATCAATTAGTGTATGTTTTCCTCAAGTATATTTAGAAATTTTAAACCTATATGTTTAATTTATTGACTCAATGTATCCTTAAATTGATTCTTTGCTAATGGATTATGTGAACATGAAAGAGTTTTGTGAAATGTCCAAACATACATTCAAAGTGATTGAATCTATGGAAGTGCAGTTACATTATTGTAATGGCTAATTCATTTTTTATTTTCATTATAAAAATTATTTATGCATTTTGGACTTGAATATATACATCCCATTCTTTTCATCATCTTAATGTACTGTGTTATAACTCTTCCAAACATAGAGGTGATAAAAAAGGTCATAAACATTGAATTACAAGTGTTGTATGAAGGTTAAAACCTCATGATAAGTTTATGATATAATTGAAGATAATATTAAATTATAATATTCCCAAAAATACAATGTTTAAAATGCCTAACATGACAAAAAATAGACCCATAGGTCTCTTCTCTATATGAAATGAAATAACTCTTGCATTAGAAATGATGCTTTAGAGGTTAGATGAAATGTATGAGTCATGGGATAAAATGTGAATATGTGTTAGATAAATAATTAATTATATCCATATAGGCTCAATTTTTAATCGTAACAAATCTCAGACCCTATCTTAGTAAGGTAGATCTATTTAAGATAAATAGTCTTGCCTATGATAAAGCATATGGTTGTATTATTTATGAGGTTAAGTGAAGAGTAAATAGTTTTTAAAAGGTGAGGGAGAGAAAAAATAAGGTTTATATACTTAATATAGGATTTAAAATTTCAAATCCAATAATGAATGTCTCAAATCCTAATGCATACCTATAGTCAAGAGCCACACATAGGCCTTTGTGTAAACTTGTGAAGAAATTTTGTGTCTTGTGGGTAGATGTAAGCATAATGTCTCTAGAGACCTAATTGAGGACATTTTCAATGGTGGTCAAGAAAATAAAAGTTATAAATAGCTTATTAAATAGGTTTCCATTCCAAGGTTACATTTTAAACACCTAAATATGCACCTAAAGCTAAGAGAATTTTGGTACAAATAGTCATGTCTTAGACATTAAAGAGAAAGATGTAATGAGTGCATTGGTGTTAGAGTTTAAATGAGTAATTATGGTATATATAGGCACTATATATTAAATAAGACCTGGAAGAATATCATAAAGTGTTACCTCTTGATTCCTCATTAAGCAAACCATTTGATTAACTATGGATATTTATAGTTGAAAATTATAGACTTGGCTATTTTTGACTAAGATTTGAGATATATAATATTAAGGGGTAGTAGGATATTTCTTAGGTTACATGTTTAGATTTATATGATCTAGCTATAATTTATATTTTTACATTAAGAACATGTTTATTCATTATTTTAGCCATATTTTATGATGTATGTATATCATGTTGATATGGTCTAACTACCTCCTTGTTGTGAGGTTGACATAGGGGAACTCATCCCTCAGAGTGTGATTGAAGGATAACATCATCAAATAGGGTGATATATATTTATAATGTTAGAGGATTATACATAAATTAGTTAGAAATTGCCACACGCCATAGTTGCTAGCACATGTTACAATTCATAATAAATGGTTTTCACATGTGATTATCCCTGATTGCATTAGATATTCCCTTGTAAATGGTTTGATTAGCATATTTTAATATATTTTTTGTAATTTCCTTTCATGTTAGTCTAGGTTTATGCTTGGGTGATTTTATCTTGTGTGATTATGTTTATGACCATTAATGTTTTCTTAGAAATGGAATTTGCATGGTAATAGTAAATATTATTTTATTGACTAAAGAGTTAGTCATTAAAGTGTTATGATAATATAAGGTTTGAAAATAATAAAAACAATAATTAAAAAAAATGAAAAGGTCTAAAATTGCAGGAAAATAAAAAAAGTAAAAAAAATAAATAAAAAAGAATAAAAAAGAAAAACAAAGAGAAAATCTAAAATGAAGAAAAGTTACACTTTAATCATGGAAGGAAATAATAAGAGGAGAAGAGGAAGGAATAAGGAGAGGTGTGTGAATAATGGAGAAAAGAAAAATGGAAATGATAAGGAGGAGTAGATATCAATCCAAGCCAAGTATTCTACACGGATCTTGTTATTCTAGTTTGGGCACCATAACTAGATAGGAGATGTCCTTAAATTTATGTGAATTTATATGTTTATATCTTTAGAAAACATGGTGATCTTATTAGTATATGGATATATGTGTTAATCAAATTAAAAATCCTTGTAATCTTTGGGATGTGTAAAATTTCCCATAATCAAGTTTTAACTTGGTCAATTATGTATAAAATTTCCCATGATTGAGCCTTACCATATTAGTTTAAGATGTTTTTTTTCCCAAATTTATTGTCCACCTCATCTATAGATATGAACACAAAAAGAGTACAAGTCCATCAATAACCATTGCATTTTCCAATTCACAACCTGCTTGATTTTTACAGATGACCAATGAGATGTGTTTTAGTTTTGATTTTAAATACTATATATATATATATATATACATATATATATATATATATATATATATATATATATATATATATATACATATATATATATACATATATATATATATACATATATATATATATATATACATATATATATATATACATATATATATATATATATACATATATATATATATATACATATATATATATATATATATATATATATATATATACATATATATATATATATATATATAAGACACAAGTAGATAATTACACCTAAATAAATTGACTACCTACATCAGATATGTTGTTCATTTCTTTTACTAGCATTCATGTTTACATACATCAGATATACTATTCATTTCTATTATTGAAAATGATGCCTTACATGAAATCGATCTTTTTTTCATTTATTTTACTAGGTGATAATTTTTATCATACATTTAAATTTTGGTAAAATTCCTAGTCAAACTTAACAAGTCATCTCTCCCTAGGAGACACACTTAACAATCCAAATGTAATCACCTTATTCTCATTATGGTGGGTCGAGGAATGATTCTCTTTCCCCCTCCACATAATTTAACACATATTTTAAATCTATAAAATACAAAATTCTCTAGCTTTGTATAGATCTTAGACATTTTATGGATATCAATCTCATTATCTTCTAAAATCATTCCACTTTTGCATATATGTTTGACAAAAGAACATAAGGCACATGTTCTAGGATGTTACTCATGACTTAGGGGCTTATGTTTTATTTTTTTATAAGTGAAATAATACTCATTTGAATGAAGTCCATAATGAAATATAAACATGATACGTAGTATGATGCCCATGACTATAATTAACATTAGTTACCATGAATACACATTACCCTAATTATCTTATTAGTATTTGAATAATTATAATAAATTACCAATAAGATTATCAACACTAGATTAAGGTCCATAATATGACAACTAGAAAATTTTCCATCATACATTTTTCATATGGACCATAATATATTTTTTCCTCCTAAACTATGAAACCTTATATATAAAAGATGGGTTACAAATCAACAGATACAATTTATCTACTGATTGTATATAATCAAAATAATAAAATAATATAAATTCAATCATTCACATATATGCATTATCTATTAATGATGTTACTTGACCCATGAAAAAATATTACTATATAGTGTACTATGTGAATGTGTCAGTCAAACTCTAAATTATAGATGTGGAAACTGTGTGTGTTTGTATAGAGGGCAATTTGTGTTGAGAAGATTAAATCATTGACATAAATATAATGATATGTCCATTAATATATTGGGAATATTAATAAATTATATTAAATCATTAAAGTATCATTTAATTATGTCATAACATCATTGATGCATCATCATTTATCCTTACCATTATTTTTTGTATTAGTATTATTAAGTATTTTGTTGTATCTTTAATTTTCTAATTGGATTAATATCAATTCCATTAGATGGAAAATGTGTTTAATAATCAAAAATTATAGTGCAAATTGATATGATAATGAGATATTTTTCTCTTAATATACATTATTAATTTATATTGAGTTATCATATTCCATAACTATACCAATATTTTAGTGTATGATATCAGTTTAATATGTTATCAAATTAAACTCCTAGTTAGAGTGCTAGAAAATGTGTGAAGGTATCAATAGGGAACTATGTTATCATAAGAGAAATTTGAACTTAGAATAACCAAGAGAAGATCTCAAATCAAAGAAAAACATTTTTCACTATTCCTCTTAACTCATTTTAGTGAGAAGAATGCTAGTAACCTTTATTGTGTTGCGAAATTTTTAATCTTATGAACTATACATCAAACAAGACATGAAGACAACTAGGCCATTAAAATTATATTGGATATAAATTTATATGTATTTAATTATATGTATGGGATGAGGGATTAGAAAAATTATCATTCTTGTATTGGTATGATTATTAGACATTTACTAGTCTATCCTAAATATGAAATTAGGGTAGTTTAGCCTATTTGTTTTTCCTTGGCCAAGTGATTAAGATATAACAGAACAAATGGATCCATTATACATATTAGGTAAAAACACACTATATGTGAATTCTAAGTGAAAATTTTATGTTTTTAGATTTAAACAGGGGCAAAAATTAATGATAGGACAACATTGTTGAGATATTATCCTCATAAGGTAACAACACAAGCATATCTTGACACCCTTAGTAGGTTCCATTGTTAGGGATAACAAAACTATGAAGGAATATTACATTTTAGAATCCCTTATATTTTAAAATATCATAAACATATTCTAATTATTGTTAAAATAATAGGGAGTTCTTGATTAAGAAATATAAATGGAAGATTATTGTTATATATATATATATATATATATATATATATATATATGCATAAAGTAAGGAAAACTATTGAGCAGTATATTTTCGTAAGCAGATTAAAATGTATAAGTTTTTAGACATATATTGTATAATAGTGCATAGTTGTGTGTACCTATAAGTTATATTAATATGTAATTTAAACATAAGGTATACCTGGGTGGTATAATCTCATACTTGCTTGATTATTATTATTTATGATTGTGTGTCGTTTGATTCTTAAAATTATAAAATTGGTTATCTATAATTATGCAGTTGAGTTCATAAACAATGAAATATGATATTATGAGATTTCATAGATTACTACAGTATAAGTTCATGTTATATGTAGGTGGTGCATACTATAATTATTATGTCTAGAATCACAACTATGTTTAACTAATTAAATGTATATGTTTTGGTTATTACTATGAATAACATGTTTTTTGATAATATAATATTTATGTCTAGACTTAGAATAAAATGTTTTTTGACTGATTAGTAGGAATTTAGGTATGTGTGCATACAACCCATAAGAATATAGTCAATTTTAGGATAAAATATTACATGTTTCATGGAAACTATGACTTGTTTCATCGTATATAATTTTTTGAATAGAAGATTATGCTTCCATGTATTTAAGACTACTTTATATGACTGGTTATGTAAAATTAATAGTTATGTCTTAGAATATGGGTTATCATAGGGTGGAATATGTTTGTAAACTAATTTTGGTACATGGAATTTGTAGTTAAATGTGTATTTTACTTGGGTCGTATAAATTATAGTCATTATTTATAGTTTGGGATAGATAATAATGTAAAATTAATTCATACATTTGATGGAATAAATGTATGATTTGATTAATCTTATATTTATCATGTTATGTGATATTATTTCTAGTATGATGTAAATTGTATGAATATTGTGGTTAAATTATGTTTGATCAATTTTTCTTTGATGATATTGAGTAAGGAGTGAGATGGACTTCATTGGCTTACTAGAATCATAATTCCAAATGAAGGCAATCCTTTCAAGTGGTGTGTATGAATTTGATTAATCTATAGATTACTATTATTTATTATTCTTAAAACATTGGCTAAAGTATGTTTAGTGAGACATTATCATTTCATGAGTATGATTTACATGTTTATGTGATATCTTACAATAGAATGGGTTTTATATGATACACTCCATATTTATTTCTATAAATAATATACCACATGGGTACTTTCTTGTCTCTCTAGACTCCTATGCCATCACTATCTACTCATCCACCTGATGAGATTAGTGTGAGGGATCATTGGTCTATGTTTGGTGTGGAAAAGCACTCAGATGATGCTCTCCCTCCCCATAAGAGTACTAATTTTGAGTTGACACTAGAGATTGCCACAAATACTAGAGAGTCTAGGTAACTCATGCTTTGGGAAGCCATGTATCTTGTTATGTACATTGTATTTATTATTGGAAACAATATCATGAAGAATTGTAATTACTTATTTACTATGGATTGATAATAATGATTGTGTATTATACTAGCATTGGTTGACTATTTACAATTAATTTCTATGTTTTTATTAAGATGTGTTTCATATATTGATTGTGATCAGTGACTATCTAGACGTCATGTACTTGTTTACAATTATCACACTTAGAGTATTTTGTATGATCATTGTTTATATTATTGTGTTGTAATATATTTATATCATGTATGTTTATTAAAAAAATAATGTATTTTGAAATTATCATTGAGTGGGGTTGTTATATAAAGTTTGATGAAAAAAAATCAATCTTATAACCTATAGTCACATATTCTCATGCACATTTAGGCCTAATGGGAAATTGACAAGTTTGTGCTCAAAGATGAAGGTCAAAATGTAACCCTGCATGGAAGACCAAGTTTATAATATTTATAGGAAAGGAATGGATATTTTTAAATTCATATAAGTTATTGGAACACCTATGTTTGAGTCAAATGACTCAAACAAGCTTCTAGGGTATTTGTTTTAGAACTAGTTATAAACCCTACTCATGAGTTAATAGAGGTTGCAAAAGGCCTAATGAAGAAACATGGTGATGATGAATATTGAAATAGATCATTATGGATGATATATACATAAATAATTAATTGGTATCTTAAACCAAACATAAATATATCACCTTTAGACCTAAATTCTCTCTCCACCTTACTAAACTCAGCTTGCCTAGCTCGAGAAGATCTTTCATAGACTCATTTGTAAATTAACCTTTTGCATGGGAGAAAATATATTTAGTATATGTTATAGGGGTATTTATATTTGATTTTTTATTAATTATTTCATCCTAATAAGGCCTAATTTTTATGAACGATTATTAAGGATCTAGGTTGCTCACAAGCTACTAGGAAGCCTTTTAAAAACCTTGTGGGAAAAATGAACATTAAAGTACCTTATAATGGAAATTTATAGTCTTGAAATTAATCTATTGAAATTTATAGGAATAATGGATACATTAATAAACATATTTTTGACACTTGTAAAGGCAACACTATATAGAATTGGCCTAAAATGCATGATTTTAGGCCTAATGGTGAGTCTGCAAGGTTGTAACAAGTTTCAAAAATCAAGTACAGAGGTTTAGAAAGATTTATTAAAGGTTTTATGATCATATTCACACATTAAAATGTATCTTAAGCTGATATATAATCCATTCAAGTCACAAAGTGGGGTTAAAAAGACAGAGATGTACTATTTTTCTAGTAAAGAAGCCTATCTATAAGCTTATAAAGTACAAAAGTAGAGATCTATTCCAAATTATTGAATTTTAATAAGGTGTTTGAGGCATAAAAATAACATAATAAAAAATTTTAACTTGAGAACTTCTTGTCAAACCACTTCAATTACCTCTCATGCATGAACAAGCACCTAAACTTCGGTTTTGACCATTTCTTGGTTCACCCATTTGTACAAGGTTTTAGATACCCAAATTTGACATGAAGCATGGTCAATGGGTAGGTAAAATTAATAAATTTTTTAATGGATGTTTCACATGTGAGGACATTAATTAGAGATAAAATTCAATTTCTAATCCTATATGTCGAATTAGAGAGAGAAAATAGGTACATAAGTGTACTTGTATTTGATGTTAGGTCATGAAATTTGGCACATAGATGTGAGGAAATACTAGGTACTAAAAATTATCATCAATTTTCTAATATAATATATTGATTATTCTACACAAGGATCTTTGTGTGTTATGTGGTTATAAGGAATTAAAGCAGGTATGGGCTTTAGGTGCAAATTGAGATATTTGTGAACATTTGATGCACACAAAGGAGTTGATTTAAGTATATTATGATTAAGAGAGGCATTTAATATATATATTTTTCATTCATGAAGATAAAATCTTTGAGCCATTTGGGCAAGGAGAGGCATAATAGGACTAATTAGGTTTCAAAACACCTAAAGAGTCATGTGATGATCACCACTGAAAATGTTAGTTTGGATAGATATTAGGATAATTCAAGTTGTCAAAGATTAAGGGAAAAAGGTAGTCAAGGTGATTTGATGAGATAGAATGCCATTTCTCATTCCTCAAAATCTAATATGGGCATTTTTAAATGGATGATGAATTATTGAGGAAATAAGGACTCCTACACAATTTGTAAGAGGAAAGCATCTTCTAAAAAGAAACACATGTCTATAATATATCATGAGACTATAATATAACCTCCTTCTTGTTTATAACTTGTTACCTAATGAGGGACACTTGTCATTGCTCTCTTTTATGCCCCTTCTCTCTCTTCTACTCTCATTCTCTATAAATGCAACCTTGTTTGCATTTTTGTAGATCCTTTTGATGAGTATGGTGAATCTATGCTCAAATTAACACTTTATAATGCATTTAAATAATGAATCAAATTTATTGTTACCTCCTCACATGATTTTAACTAGTGTACTTATGTGATTGTTTGATGAATGATAGTAGTAGTGATAATACACTCTCTCAGTTATCCTCTCCTACCTATTTACAAATGGATTGTCTTCTTTTAGGTCACATGGTGAATTTGATTTAGTTTTTAATATATTGAAAGCAAATTTTCAGTCTTTAGTGCATTAGTTATACCTCTTGAATAACCCTCTCATTCAATGCATTAACTATGACCTCTATACTAAAGCATTCATGCTTAAAGGTCATTATTTTGATGATTGTGATCATATTTAATCATAATTCATGTTATTAAGTGAATTATAGTAAATTGGATGGTGTTTTTTTGGTGTCTCACTTCTTTAGATAGGTTTATTTTATACCTTTTCTCTCCCTTTTCCTTTGAAAGAAATTAATGTAGTGAGCTTAACCGATGCATTAAGGGTATTTAGCCCTATAATCTATAGGTTTAGTCTATCAAAATGTCTCACACATCCTAATAATAATCCCATTATATATAAAATTTGAGAAGGCTTAAACTTCCATCTCAAGGGTGAAAATTTGAGTTATAATAGAAACATTTGCCTTGTGTTTCATTATTGAACTTGTTGAACGTATTATGATCATGATTCATGCATATTAAGTTCAAATTAGAATTTAAATGATCATAATAAATATTTGAAGTGTCTAATTAGCTGTTAAATCAATTTACTTTACTCATATTGGTGATTTTTGGTCAAATCTCTAATAAAATTGACCTTTATTTACATTTCTTGGGTTTTACTTATACCCAAATTATGTTTTATCCAATATGGTTTACATTTCACTTGGAGGACTAAGTCATTACATTATTTGATCCAGATATACACATACTTAAATGGGTTTTGGTTTTCAATATTCTGTTAATCATCTCTCTAATTCTTTATTTTGTATTAGTTTTATAACTCAGGTCTTAAGCCTTTGGTGACTCACAATAATTTGTTATGCAGTTTCAAGTCTTCTTGAGCTTCACTTGATGAGATTACATAATGTGGTGATATCTTAGGTAGTTGGGGCTTAGAGAAATAACACACATCTAGTCAGCCATATTTTTCACTTCTCTACCAACCCAACCTTCTAATTTGTTACATGTGTTGATATCTTAAGATTCTAGCATTAGGCAGTTCAAGTCTTCAGCCCTCAAGAGGCTATAGAAAACATTAAAATAGTCAAAATTATTTTGACTATTGATTATCTAAGATTTTTCCACATGGAATAATCTCAAATACTCAAGGAATTAAGAGAGGTAGTCCATAGTTAAGATTTCCTAAACACCTTGAGAGTTATAGGCCATCCAAATGGTGAGTATTCACTTTATCATAACTTGGTAAGAGGGGGGATGATGTGCAACAAACCATTGAAGATTTCCTAGAGTTTGTAAATCATTACATATAGCATAATATCATAAACTTAGCCAATGGAATATATAAATCCAAAATTCAAATATTCTAAACACATGAGAGTTGTAAGCTATCTACATGCCAGTAGGTTAGATGGTAATAATTATGGGTCCAATTACATAGTTAAAAGTTTTTTGATCCCATGATTGTAATGATTTTGATATGTGGTCACATCATGGGTTTTCTAAACCTTAGAAACCCTATTTACTCCTAGATAATTGACTATATACGATGATGTATAGGCCATGAAGGCATGAGATACCACCATGTGGTGACATCATGTACATTTATATCCTAAAGAGTGATGGATAAAATAAATAACCTGCACCATAGATAAGGGTTGAATTAATTACAAGTGGTAAGATCTTGAGATGAAAATGAGAATATATAAAATATTTATCCAATGATAGATGGACACGTATATCATTGGAGTCAACCAAAAGAGAACATGTGACCTGATACACCCAAATATGACCATATAGAAATCAAAGTATGCAAACAATGAACCTAAATTTGATGGCTAGGGTAAAGACTAAAAGACCCTAAAGTGGTATAATTGAGATTGACTATGAATGAAAATTCCTAAAAAATTGAGGGGGCATAAATGGATGGAGCCACAAAGTGTCAAAGCATGAGCCTAAATATCTCAAGCAATATCCATATCCTCAAATCCATTTCAAAAGCTTGTAGTGAAGTTTTAAAATGGCAATCATATTAAATATAAGAGATAATGACTGATGAAGCCCAATGTAAGAAATAAAATAAAAATAAATCAATCAAAATTTTCTCACAGTACATGAATTCCTCCTAGAGTAAGAATCAAAATGTATAGTGGACATTTGTAAGATATATACTACATGTTACCAATAGAGATGTGTTTTATAATTATAAAAACTCATACTAGATTTTTTCCTTAGTATCATGGGTAAAATTAAACATGAATTGAAGCCATGTTAGAATAGATCCATATAAATGTTCATAATAGGGGTGATTCTATTTATATTATTAGAAAAATCCATTGTTCTAATATTTCCTAGTCATCAACATTTAATAAATAAATAAATAAGTTATGTTATCATGGGGATAAGCATAAGAAATTGGGAATGGAAAAAGATATAATAGGAACCAACTACTCCACCATTTGGATTAATACAAAATGATGTGGTTGTTTATCACTAAGTTACTAATCATCTAGTAGAATAAAATGAATAACATAGAGTGACTATTGATCATTAGAGTTCGAAGAACATTAGATATTGAATCTACCTTCATTTTAAAAGTTTTATTTAAAATTATGACATGACTCACAAATTATCTTTCCTCTTCTTAATGTGTTATTTCAATAAATTAGATAATCTTTAGTCAGTTAATCATTTAATATTTATATCAATGTCATTTAAGTATGGTTGTGTATCATAACCCATCATGAGTTAACCATGTATATATAAGCAAAGATTCTTTCCATGAAAGAATGTTGACATATTTAAGTACCAAAAATCTATTGAGATTGACCTAAGATGTCACCTACCTTTCATCTTTGTTTTTTCTTGGTTTTATATGAAGGATATTTATTTGAAAAGGAATCTATGCAAATAAGTTTTTGATTTTGTTGGTGCACAAGTGAATATATTATTAGAGTGTGAAAAAACTAATTTAATTTGATTTAATAGCTCATTATAGTTAATTTTAGGTTTACATTAGTCATGGAATGCAAATAGTTGTAGGATTGTGTAATGAATTTATTTTGAATAGAGTTCTAAATTTCATGTTCACATAATTTTCCTTCGAGTCTTTTCTCATTTTGGTGTTCTAGTTTTTTTATTATCTAGAATTGATTCCCAATGATTTTATTTCATCCCATGTTAATCTAATTTATTAATATTAGGAGACATCTCTCTCTCTCTCTCTCTCTCTCTCTCTCTCTCTCTCTCTCTCTCTCTCTCTCTCTCTCTCTCTCTCTCTCTCTCTCTCTCTCTCTCTCTCTCTCTCTCTCTCTCTCTCTCTCTCTCTCTCTCTCTCTCTCTCTCTCTCTCTCTATTTTTTAAGAATTAATAATGTCTTACACATTACATTATAAATATCCCATTTTATAAAGTAACCAACAATGAAACCATAAATATCTTTAAAGAAACCATTTCAATCTTTGATGGAAATAATCATACCTTACCCATGCTATATCATTTGTATTTTCTTTGTCCTTGGATCACCAATAGGTCGTAAAAATGATGTGACTCTTTATCCCATGTGTTGTAAGATTCTCTTGTCCAATCATAATAGTAAATTAAATAATTATCTTTGTGTGATTCAAAAATTTATCCTAAAATATTTAATTTATGTCAAACATTTATTGTTTGATTTGGTAAAATAAATTATATTCAGGAAATCTGCACACCAAGGCAAACCTATGTCATAAAATTTTCCAAAACACATGCAAAAGTGTAGATAATATTATTAAAAACATAACTATGATTTTTTAAAGCTGTGAATTGAAAAATAAGAGCTATATGATAATTATGTGATCCCACCATGATTTAAAAAATAAAAATAATTTCATTTTATATTATTAATATGGGGATGTTTCTAAAATTTAGATAAATGGTAGGCCAAGTATGTAATGAGGCATGGACAAAGCATGAACATCATGAAAGTTATTTTTTTAGTCATTAAAAATGAATATAGTAGCTACATAAAGTAATATTTATATAATTTGATAATAAGAAGAAAAAAAATCTAAATTTTTATCTAGTTATAACCACTTAAGACATGGGTAGTTGAGAGTTAATTGTTTTCCCCTCTCATTTCTCTTCTCCTATATTCTATATATTATAGTTTCTCATTTTAAGCAAATAAATGATCTCTTTGGAAATTTTAATGCTTATAAATTTTATAAATATTATACCTAAGCCTCTATATGTTTTATGGGATAAAATATTGATCCCTCATTGAATATAATATGAATGTGCATATTTCTTAATATTAAAAAATCCTTTTTGGCTCTTCTTTGTCTATCAGTTGGATCTAGTCTTGTTTCAATTTCATTTTTGAGTTGTGCATTTATGTTTATAAACTATTTCATTTTTTTTCTTTGTTCCCTTATTTATTATAACATTATGTTAAAATAAATATCAGATCATCCTATTTTCTATTTTGGTGCATCAACACTTTATTTTTATGCATTTCTCTAACTCTTTCCCACTCTAAACTTTCTTTAATGCATATTATTTTTGGTAAAATAACATTATAATAGGAAACATAAAAAATTATCTCTAGAGGTTATCAACAAGGTTAAGTCCCACACTTAGAAGAGATCCCATTTTATGTTTGATTTATGGGTTACACTAAATTAGAAAAAATATAACATTAATAGTTTGGGCATGCCTAATTGGATGAGGATTTGGTTTCAATTCAAAATTTCATGAAATTACTTTGATTTACCTTAAATTATTAGATTTTGGGAAGAATTTCAAAAGAATTTAATTTGAAAGTAATTTTTAAATTGATTGGTGGATCTACTGGTCAAAGGAATCCAAACACAAGGAGATGTAAACCTTTCCCTACTTTCAAATCAAGAAAAAAGTAGGTATTTTCAAATAAATATTCATTTTTATATAATGCATAGTTGTTATAATGAAATAATAATATAATTTTACAACCTAATATCTTTTCCATTTGTATATTATAATGATAAGAGCCCACTTCAATTGAAACAATGGAATATCATCCTTAAGTCAGCCTTAATAACTCTTACAACATGTAATGTATATGGTTCTACCATTTTAATAGATCAAATTAAATATGTGGAAGATCTATATGAACAACATAATATCACATAAAATGATGTTATAGTCAAATTTATATCTTCATAATTTAAAATAAATGCATAAGAATGGTTTATAGTATTGGCTTCTTAGTTAATATCAACTTGGGAAGATCTTAGTGAGAAACTATAGAATCATTTTATAAAATGGGTAGATGATCTATCTTTTATTTATCATTTAACCATTGTCAAGATGGATGCCATGGATCATGTGTTATATTTTAATTTCAAATTTGAAAAAAGAGTAAAATGATACATGTATAGGTCTATCCTCTACTAGGTATGGCTTATTTGTATTATCTGAAACCATTTAATTCTAATATTTTATTAATGATACACTCTTTAGGTGGGGGAGCACTACTATAACCCTATGCATTTATTTTCACAATTGAAATTGGTATTAAAAAATTTGGTGTGTTATCTCCTATATTTTTAGTACCCTTGAACCTTGAGTCTCATGTTTTTTCCCCAAAACCCCCAAATATTTTGTATTCCAATCCTAAGGCTAACCTAACTATAACATAATTAGTAAATCATAGATATAATATGCTTGGTCACATGATTTTTATAATAATTAATTGATTTGAGAAATAAAATGACCATCCAACATGCCCAAGAATAACTAGTTATCTAAAATTCTTCAATAACTTGTCCTTAGCCCCCGAAATCCCAATAATATTCAATAAAGATGCTAAGAAGTTATTTTCCCCAAAAAAATTCTCTTTACTATCATATTGAGTTGGAAGAGATGAGTAAGAAAATAAAGGATAAAGAGCCTAAAATTTAGATGAACCATGCATAATTCAAAAGGACATTGAATAAAGAGGAAAATTATATTATTTATTCATTACCAAATAGAGAGATGATGAGGAGGAGGAGTTGACACCTCAAATATAACTCATAAGGTTGAAAATTATTGAGGATGATTTAGAGATAAACAAAGAAAGAGATTGTTTGTTTTTTATAAATAAGACTACATATTTCATAATGGTGAGAATCTAAGTCTCTTTCTTGAGCAAGGGAAACTAATGGAGCTATTATTTACACTTGAGAATGACTATACTCTTTTTGATGAAGGAGAATTCATTTCCTTGAAAAGTATCATATTGATGCATAACATACAATTATTTTAAATAAGTAGTACCATAATAATCCTACAAACATTGATGATAAATGTGATCCATATGTTCAAAAATAATGAAAAAAATTTCCTTTGAATGTATGTTTCACTATCAAATTCCAATCCTTTTTGGAATTTTAACCATGCATAATGCAAAAGGACATTGAATAAAGAGGAAAATTATATTATTTACTCATTACCAAATGGAGTGATGACGAGGAGGAGGAGTTGACACCTCAAATATAACTCATAAGGTTGAAAATTATTGAGGATCATTCAGAGATAAACAAAGAAAGAGATTGTTTGTTTTTAGAAATAAGACTACATATTTCATAATGGTGAGAATCTAAGTCTCTTTCTTGAGCAAGGGAAACTAATGGAGCTATTATTTACACTTGAGAATGACTATACTCTTTTTGATGAAGGAGAATTCATTTTATTCCTTGAAAAGTATCATATTGATGAATAACATACAATTATTTTAAATAAGTAGTACCATAATAATCCTACAAAAATTGATGATAAATGTGATCCATATGTTCAAAAATAATGCAAAAAAATTCCTTTGAATGTATGCTTCACTATCAAATTCCAATCCTTTTTGGAATTTGAACCATGCATAATGCAAAAGGAAATTGAATAAAGAGGAAATTTTTTTTGTTTATTCATTACCAAATGGAGTGATGATGAGGAGGAGGATTTGACACCTCAAATATAACTCATAAGGTTGAAAATTATTGAGGATCATTTAGAGATAAACAAAGAAAGAGATTGTTTGTTTTTTATAAATAAGACTACATATTTCATAATGGTGAGAATCTAAGTCTCTTTCTTGATCAAGGGAAACTAATGGAGCTATTATTTACACTTGAGAATGACTATACTCTTTTTGATGAAGGAGAATTCATTTTATTCCTTGAAAAGTATCATATTGATGCATAACATACAATTATTTTAAATAAGTAGTACCATAATAATCCTACAAACATTGATGATAAATGTGATCCATATGTTCAAAAATAATGCAAAAAAATTCCTTTGAATGTATGCTTCACTATCAAATTCCAATCCTTTTTGGGATAAAGTGAAGAGAAAACTCCTGTCATTCTCATAAAAATCATGAGTAGAAGCCTTCATTTAAAAAATATTAATCCAAGCAGTTATTTGAGCCAAATCATAAAAATGGCTATGAAGAATGGATGCTTCATCAAGTGGGGGATTATTTTAAAGAAGAAAATACCTAGAAAATTAAAATTTTATATTTATTCTTCTCATGGATAATCACTATTTATATCCAATTAATTTCATGGCCAAGCCTAAGATAAAAGTTAACTAATTTGTTTTTACCATGTAGTTGTTTTATTAAATCCTAAATCATGTTTTTTTAGGGTAATATTTCCAATTTTATGGATAATAAGATTATTTACATCACCTTACATAGTTTTCTTAGAATTATGTATGTGTTTATTTTATTATATACATATTTTTTTAGTATGGCCCAAGAGGAATTTCAAGGATAAGGATGAAGAGAAGTGAAAAAATTTGAGTTCAACCCTCAAATTCCTTTCCATGGATAAAAAATGATCATATTTATAGAGAAATAAGGAAAAAGAGATGGATAATTCATGCTCAAAAATCATATTTTCAATGTAGAGTGTACCGAATAAGGTTGTAAGGGAATTTTAAAAATTAAACATCATTTTAAAGAATCCATGAGGGATAAAGATGAAATCTTGGATCAATAGAGCTACATAGGAGGATAATTATAATGAATTTTTAGATTCAAAAAGAAAGAAAGGAGTACAATTGTAATGGTCAATAATTCTCATTCATGTGGATAAAAATGTATTCAAATTACTTAATCATTTAATTTTAAATTCTCATAAGTATATTTAACCATTAATCTTTCTATATCTAACAACATGCATAAATCTTTAAAATTCTATTAATGTCATCCACCAAAAATATTTTCAACCATTTGAATAAAAGGTAAGTTTTAAGAGATGGTGATTTGAGATAAATATTTAATAAAATCTAAAGACATAAAATTTGTAATTTATATATGGTTGAAAAATTAAAATCACGCGTGCTAATTAGGAGCCATTTTTAAAACACAAGATTATGTCATCAATAAGGATCCCCTCTAGCCATTAGATTAATAACTATTGAGTACATTTATAGCCATTATATATTATTTTAACATGTATTAAATATAAAATGGATTCCAAATGAAGGTGTATACTCAAAATTGTTTTAAAATTTTAATTCCCTCAATCCATTAAATTAAAGAGTGTCTTGAGTAGTTAATATTGAAAGACTTAAGACAAAGTAAAGGTTATAGCTTAATGTCTATATTTTCATATTTTAAAGATCCAATAGTGTGAGATATAATTAAAATTATGGTTGATATCACATCCTAAAAATAATTCAAATACATAGATCAACATAGCCTAACTACATGAATCTTTATATGGCTAATCAACTAAGGGAAATGTATTATTATGCTCACATATTAAATTTCCATGAGAGAAAATTAATGAAGCTTAAGAATCTATAGCATAGAAAAAAGCAGGATAATTATGATAACGAGTTTCACAAGATTCTAGGATAAAAAATTGGTTTGACTTTTAGCATGTTCTAATTAATTCTAAGAGGTGAAAAAATAGATGAAATATCTTGTGAAATTAAGAAATCATGGGCTACATATAAGGTTAAATTTTATTGGACATGATGGTTTATCCTTTTTAATGTTGCATTTAATATGATAGGGATAATGCACAAGGAACTAACGTAAGACCCCATAAGAGGCACTACCCATTTATCCAACTAAGGGATGCTTCCCATAAACCCCCACTATTTAAATTCTTGAGCCTAATAAGGACTCATGGGGAGGCCATGCCATATGATATAGTTATTTTATTTACTCATTTCCTAATTGATGATTAGATTTTTAGCTTGATGACATACATGAAATTTATCCTTGAGAGCCACAAAAAATGTTGAAATTAGCACACCACTCTCAATTTTAACCAATCTATGATTTCATTATATAAATTAGTATAATCCAAATTTATTTAGATTTAAATATTCATGCTCTATATTTAAATTCATATTTAAATATTGGGATCTTCTAGATATTTAAATATTTAAGACCATAAATTTAAAAGGAAAATCCATCATGATTTAAAATCTGAGACTTATAAAAAAATTATTGAAATTTATTTGACTTTTTTAAAGCTATGAATTGATAAACAAAATATAAGAGAATTTTTTTGGAGCCACTATGATTTTAAAAATTAAAGTAATCTAATTTTTTCAATAATATCGACAAGTTACTAAAATTCAAAGAAATGGTAGAAAAATTATGTAACGAGGCATGGGCATCATGAAAAATATATTTTTAGCCATTTATATTGAAAAGAGAATCTAAAACAACCAATATGGACATAATTAGATAGTAGGTGGACCAAATTTCTGAATTTTTATTTGATTCTACTCTACTTGAACAATAAGAAGTTGAACATTAATTAATTTTCTATCTCTTTTCTCTTATATATTTTATATATTCTAGTTATTCATTTAAAATAAGGAATTGATCTTTTAGGCATTTTTAATGCCTATTGAGTTTTAAAATCCCACATTTGAGCTTTATATTTTATATGTGAGAAACACCTAACCCCTTATTGAATAAAATGTGATTATGAATATCTCCTATGAGTAAAAAAGTTATTTTTTCTCTTTGTTGTCTTCCCCTTGGCTCTATTCTTGCTGAGAAAATTCCATTTGTAAGTTATGCCTTTTCATTTACAATACATATCTTTTATTATGTTTTATTCCTATCTTTCGTACTTATAAGACCATGTTCAAATAGATAGGATATATTATCATTTTGTATTATAGTGAATCAACACTTTTTTCATGCATTTCTCTAACTCTTTCCCCCTCCAAATTTACATGTATGCACATTATTTTGGTAGAGTAAAAATAGAGTAGGAAACAAAACTAGTTGTCTCTATAGGTTGTACACAAGGAGAAAACACACATGAAGTAGAAATCCTAGTTTATATTTGATTTATGGGTTTCATCAAATTAAAAAAATGATAACATTAATAGTAATATAAATGGAAATCTACTTAGATGATACCATATGGTATGAATGTTAAAGTAGGAAAACAAAGGACTAGGCCAATAAAATAGGTATGTTTTCAATGTCATAAGAAGAGACTAGAGTTTAATTTATTAAAAATATGGATGATACAATCAAATGAAAAATACATAAACAATACAATAAAATGTATAGTTCAATGTAGTAGAAAATAATCATTTTCTTATTTGGAATGTAATTTATAATTATATTCTAATTTGATTTCATATTTTTAATTAAAATATAATTGGATATTATTGTTTGATTCTTTTTTATAGATTAAGGTGACTATAGAGACTTATAGATGTGATTTTGAGACTATATCCACTAGCCAAATTGATAGATGTGGACATATCATGAATTATGAATATGGGGTTTATAATCATCATGGAAATGTGTCAGGTCCTTTTTAGCATGAATCTATAATAATGTTTCATAGGAATTTAGAGAGAATTATAGACACATTTAGGTTGATGGTGGATGGGGACA
>JARHVA010003501.1:1862500-1925000 GCA_037957365.1 Torreya grandis | reverse complement strand
CCCAAAAGATATGGGGTAGGGCCAACTTACACCATGAGTTAACAAAGGTTCCTCCAAAGGGGGTTTCCATTGGGTAATTAAGTCCAAAATAGATCCTATAGAAACCCACAAAATGTTAGAATCACTATATAATTTCTAAAAAATAGTCGACCTAAATGGGAAAAAAAGAAAGAGATGTTCCACTATTTTTGTTGCCTATTTGCAAAGAGAGTATCTGTTAGGGATAGGTAAACCTCTTTTGATTAGATTGTCCACTCTTAAAATATTTTTTTGAGATACTAAATAGTTGACATTGATTTTTGGGATGAGTTTTTTTATCCAGATAGATTTCTAATTGAAATCCTCCTTATCTAAATGCCACAGAGATAAGAATCTTAATTTCACAAAAATTATCCCATTGAGATTATGTTTCCAAACAAGTTTATCTTCTCTAGGAACATGAATGATATGAATGTGTTGAATGTATTTTTTAGATTTTTTAGTAGATGGGTTTGATGTTGGTCTAGTCTTATTTTGGCTAACATTTTCTAGCACTTTGTCCCATTTCTAATTTCCCAATTATCTATTACTTTGAGTCCATAGTTATTCTTGAATAAAGCTATCAATTCAAGGTCTTGGAATGTGAATTAGAGAGGGGTTAAGATCCATGAATCAATATATAAATCCACCATATTTCCTCTTCCAAAATTCTATTTGAGCCATTTGTTAAGAAGGTTCTTGCCCACCTAAAGAACTTCCTAAAAAGTAGAGTCATTAACATGACCTGGATCCACTAAAAAATGGAAGCCTTCTCTTGAGGAGAGGTATTTAGACTTGATGATTTTGGTCCATTGGTTTTTCTTATATAACTACTCTCTAGCCTTGATTCACCAAAAGGGTTTGGTTCATGGTTGAAACCTTCTCAGTCTTAGGCCTCCTAAGGAAATTGGGTGGTAGGCATGGTCCCAAGAAATGAGAAAAAATCTAAATTTGTCCTTTGAACCTCTCCAAAGGAAAGTTTTCTAGATACTCTCCACCTTGTCTGTAATGTATTTTATAATGGAAAGAGTGGACATGAAATAAAATAATATGCTCTGGAGGGAATTATTAAGAAGTTAAACTTTACCAGCTTGAGTTAGGATATTCCCTTTCCAACTAGCCAACTTAGTATGAATCCTATTGATAAGGGGAATCCAAAAATAAGGTTTAAATGAGCCCTCAAATAGAGGGATTTGAAGATAATTAGATGGTAAATTTATAATGTTACATCCCAAAATCTTAGAAACTTTATATTAGAGAGACAATAGACTGTTTATGAAGAAAAGAGAGCTCTTATTGAAATTTACACTTTGACCAGACACCCATTCATACATCTCAAGGATCTTATTGAAAAAAATAGATTCAAAAATTGATGCTTCTTTAATCATAATTATGTTATCAACAAATTTTTGGTGAGTGATAGGACTAGTGTTAGGAGTATAAGTGATTCTCTTGATAATGTTGGTAGATCTAGCTATAGAGATAAATTAGCTTAAGGATTCTACTAAGATGATAAAAATGTAAGGGGAGAGAGGATCCCATTTATTAAGCCTCTACCAGCTAGAAAGAAACATCAAAGGAACCCATTAACTAAAACTAAGAATAAATTATTGTGAATAAAAGAGGTAATTAATTTTTTGACCTAAGAATTGAATCTAGTTTTACTTAAAATTTTTGTCAAGGAATGACTAGGAAACCCAATCATAGGATTTGTTCATATCAAGTTTTAGGAACATGCCTTGTTAATCTGAATGAAATATTGAGTGGATGATTTCATGAACTATATTAATCCCATTATAAATCTATCTTATAAAAACAAAATCACCTTGTTGATTTGCTATTATTTTGTCAAAGAAAAGATAAATTTTAAGTGAAATACCTTTGGAAAAAAATTATAGAAAGTGGAACACAAGCTAATGCGTCTAAAGTTTGATGCCTTAGACACATTTTGTTTCTAAGGGATTCTGACAATAAAAGTGTTGTTGAATTCATATATCATGGATCTCATTTTGAAAAATTTAGTAACTACCAAATAGAGGTCATCACTAATAGTGTCCCAAAAAATATAAAAAAAGAAAAGAGGGAAGTCATCAGGCCCAGGGGCCTTATCCCATTCTAAAGAGAATATAATAACCTTGATCTCTTTTTTTGAAGGCGGTTTGTGGATTGAATCATTATCTTCTTTAAAAAGGGCCCTATTAAATAGTTTGACCATTTGATCCTCAAGACCAAAATATTAAGATGAAGAATGGGAAAGCAGAGATTTAAAAAAAATTACCAAATATTGAGTCATTTCATCCTCCTTCCTAAACCAGGTTGCATATTCACCTTGAATCTCTATAATGATATTTCATTGTCATTTTATAGATGTAAAGGTGTGGAAGAATTTGGTGTTTCTATCTCCTTCTTTAAGCCATAACTTTCAAGATCTTTATCACCAATACATTTCCTCTTTGGCCTCCAAATTGTGAAATATACTAAAGAGTTGCTTTTCCTTCATGTGGAGTTCAATAAAATAGCCTACATCCAAAATCTCTTGTTTAACCTGGTGAATTTATTCTTCAATATGAATAAAGATATTCCCAAACACATTCTTGTTCTATATTTTAAGCATATTTTTAACATGTCTCAATTTCATTACTAGGATGAACATGGATGATCCTTGAATGGTGGTACTCCACCACTCTTTAATATGGTCTTCCATAGTATGATTGGAGAGCCACATTTTTTCAAATCTAAACAAAATTTCCTTATTTTTAGAAACTCGATCACTTTGGAATAAAATGGGATTATGGTCAGATCCAATCCTCAAGATAGCTGAGAGAATAGGGGAAAAAGAATGTATCCAATTAAGAGGAATTATGAATCTATCCATTCTTACTTGGATATGATTATCATTGAGCCTTATATTTGACCAAGTGAATTGGTTGCCTTTTAGTTCAACATCACGGAGATCAGAAATAGATATGAAATAATGAAAGTCTACCATACTATCATGGTTGATAAAGATTCCCCCTTTTTTTCGTTTAGGAATAAAGGTGAGTTGAAGTATCATACAACTATCTAATATAAGTTATTAAATTATTTATTAATATTAATCAAGTCATTCCAGAACTTTTTCCTTTCAATTTTTTAATTTGGAGCATATACGTTTGTTATAATCCAAGAGATCTTCTGCCACACATCAAAAAAGAGGATGGAAATATGGTTATCCTTATTGAGAAGATGAACTCCCTTCAAGATAATAGGGTCCCAAAAAACATATAGGCCCCCCAAATCTCCTCTAACACTACTATAACTATAAAATTCTCTTTCCCAGACCTTTGACTTAAACTTCTTTAGTTTCTTAGTATATGTCTTAGTTTCTTACAATAAGAGGATATCTAGTTTATGGATCAAAAAGAGGTTTCTAGCCAGTCTCTATTTAGTGAGATTATTTAAACCCTTTATGTTATAGGAGATAAATTTCATTTCTTACTATTAGGATAGAGATGGAGGGTCATTTGTGTGCCCATAGCCACCTATCTAATTGTCTCCTCTTGATAAGATTTATAGGAGGTGGGTCTGCCTTTTGATTTTTGCTCACTCCCAACTTCTACTTTATTTTTACCCCTATTATTGTACACATTAGCCCATTTTTACTCATCTTGGGAATGGATATCCCTTTCCTTCAAGGAAATTATGGATCTTTGGCCTTCTGATAAATGGAGACATCTTGGTTCACAACTAGAAACCTAAGGAAAAGGAGGGTTATGGACCTCTTGAAGGATTAGATCATCGCTAATCAAAGATGAAAGGCAAATGGTAGGAGGAAATGGGGGAGGGAGGAACCATAGGAGAGTGATAGGGAGGAGGGGAAACCACTAAAGAAACAAACATATCCTCAATCAAAAGGTCCAACAATGAGGGAGTGGGGTCAGTTGAAGAAGGGGAGAGTAGGGGAGGGGATGGAGACTAAGGAGTAAAAGGAGGGATCTAGATCTTGAGTGTATGGGCATGGTGGCTTCCATTTGTTATTGGGGGATATGAATGGAGGAAAAGCATAGATATAAGGAGGGGGTAGATAGGAGGGGGAGGAAGGGAAGAGGAGGGAGGACTCAGAAGGGAGGTTGGGGGTAGGCAAGAGGAATGGGATGGGGAGAAAGGAAGGATGGATTGGTATAAGGGAGGGAGTAGGGAATAGGGAGGAGACCCCAATAAGGGGAAACAATGGGGGAAGAGAGAGGGTGAAGAGAAAGGTTGGGGTTGATGGGAGGGGAAGGAGGATGAGGGGGGTTTCTTAACCTGGGTTAGGGACAGAGGCAATAAATGCTTTTTGAGATGGGGACATGCTTTCAAAGAGTGGCTAAAGATGTTGTAGGCCTGACAAATATCTAAGGACATATCAAAAATAATATTTTGGGTTTAGGATCCATACTTAGAATTGAGAATGATGGGAATGGAAAAGGATATATTAGGTAAGTTAATATTATAACCATAAAATAATGAATGTGAAAATAAAAAGTGAATGTAAAACTTAGAAAATATAAGTAAGATGAAAATCCTTCAAAACATAATATATGTAAAACATTATAATAAATAATTTATAGATCACATCAAAATGTAAGATGGAGAAAACATAACATTCAAAAAATTATCTATGAAAAATGAGATATCCAATGCAAGAAAATAAAAATGATAATTAAACATAGATATGAAATGGCTAAAAAATCAACCAATGTGATATAAGTGAAAACTTAATTTATAAAAAGGTAAAAAAGGAAAGAAGCAAAGAATCTAATGAGTGAATACTCTATATCAATGTTTGTGCTAATACTTAACTAAAAAGGGTGATACCATATAAATTCATAACCATAATGACATAGACGGTGTGGATAGGAAAGTGATGGATGTTTTTAAGGAAGGCCTAGCTTTATTCTCCAATTTTGTATAATGTGACCCACAAATAAAAATTAAAGAGGAACTATGAATTGAAAGTTAAGAGTAAAATCTAAAGTGTAGAGTAAAATCTAAAGTGAATGGATATAAAATTGGATATAAATAAATGAGACATAATAATCATATAGAAATATACATAAAGTGGATATTAGGAAAAATAATATGGAGATATAATGATGTAAGTCACCATTATTTTGATGTATAAATCCTTAGTAGAGATAAAACACTCTATTCAAGTGGGTAAGGTTAAGAAATTTCAACATCAAGGACCTAAAAAATCACACCTAAGTGGATATGGTTGAAAACATTCAACATCAAATATCTTTAAAACCCCAATTACAAATCATAATATTGGAATAACAACTAAATTAGAATGATAATTTCATGAAGGCTAAGTGTATGAAAATTAAAATTATCCTATTTTTGAACTATGAATTTGACTAAGAAAAGGAGATTAGTACTGTGTTAGTGAAAAAATGAACAAATCAATTTGATTAAAAAACACACTAAACTAACACATTCATACCTAGTTACTAGGGTGAGCTTAATAAAAAAACAAATGACAAACACAACTAAAAATTATGGAAAAACAAGAGTCATTCACCTTTTTTATATGCTTCAAATGATTTTTATAGTGGCTTGCTTAGCTTGTGCTCATGAAGTCTTCATCAAAGGAGGCTTGGATGTATCCTCTTCTCCTTGGAACTTTTGGCTTTGGCTTGGATTGAAATCAATTTTCCATGGTAACACTAATTTTAATATATTTTAGAATCATTTTTGCATTATAAATTTTCATCATCAAGACTTAAAATTCATGTGGCAAGGCCTCCTATTTATAGATTTTTACAAATGGGTAGAATCAACCTGAACCATCCATCTTAATATTGAGATGTGTGGCTAAGGATTAATCCAATTATGTAATTAAAATCCATAAATAGGCTCATAAATATTTGGGATAAAAGAGAAATTAAGAGGCATGGAGGGCATCGATGAGCCATGGGAGGGATGAATCTTGATATTTGTGGTATTTATGGCTTAGGGATGTCTTCCCAAAAAATGAGGTCATCTGATGACTTAGATATTCAATATTCATTTCCAAAAATAATTATTCAATAAGTTTCCATGGAATTATTAATTAGGCTCTAATTTAATTTAATTATCTCTTAAGTATGATTAAGCACTTTGTCCACAAATTACTCAAATTAATTAGAATGCCTTGTTATTGGCTTCAAATTTGAATAGATTAGAATTATAAATTGATGTTAGATGTGTTGGATCTATTATCCCCTTTAGGATGTTACCAACACCAAATAACAAAGGCATGTATCTCATGTAGGATATTTGATTAGAAAGAACAATGTAAAGCATCTAAGTGCAAAATTGGCATTTTGACTTGAAATGATCTGATCAAAGTTAGTTGGTCCATAAATTGCATTACTCCATTTAATGATACTCTAGCCAAAATTGGCACTTAAATATGTCAGGTTCAAATATTTTAATTTGATTTAGTGTTTTTAGGCCAAATTGCACACTTTGGTGGTAATTGATCAAAAGCCTAGTTGGAGGTTAATGATGGCCAAATTTAGGTGTCTACAGTTTACCCTTGTTTGGGAAGGCATTGCAAGCTACACGCATAGTATAATATTCTCAAAGAATGAAAAGGTCATGTATACCTACAACTATAATGATGATAAACTAAATGTATGATGCCCTGTCAAGGGAATGGTTGGCACAAGTAGGTTGACAAATGGTCCCTCGAAAAGAAAGAAGTGAAACAAGGGGACCAAAGAAAGGAAAGATGATGAGGTATAAAACAATGATATTAAAAAAGTAGTCAAAATCACTAAGAATTCAAGTGGGATGGTGTACAATGATTTTCCCAAAGGTGGTTATAAGCATTGTACCCTACTAGTGGCAACATGGTATGATAACACAATGATTTTCCCAAAGGTGGTTATAATAATTGAGAAGATGGAGTTGCCCTAGTTAGGAAAGATAAATAATATAATAACATGCCCCTATATGGGAAAAAAAATTAAAGTGTTGATAACACAATGATTTGCCCAAAGGAAGTTATAATCATTGAAAAATGTAGGTGGGATGGTGTGCAATGATTTGCCCATAGGCAGTTATAATCATTGGACCCTGATTATGGCAAACATGAAAAACTTGGTCAAGGATGATGATAACTTAACACATATGGTAATGATGAATTGGATTAACCTACTAGTAGGGAGATGCTCATTCAAACTAATAAAGGTTAAAATTCTTTCTTGGTTAATTACTTTGTTTGGGATATGATTGGGATTGAATCAAGATGTTAGTTCCAAAGAGATGTTGATGCTACCATTATTGATTAGACTTATTAAAGCTGAGGTTTATTTTAGCATGTGTTGGTAGTCATCTGGTATAATATCATGAGGATTTGGCTGAAATATTCATAAGGACTAACTTCTATAATGCAATACTTAATAGAAAATACTGCACCAGTGATAGAAACCATGATGATAATGTAAACATATGAATATAGATGGATTCAAGTAGAAGTGTGTGCAAGGAATAACCCAATGAACACACATAAACTAAATCAAGCCAACAGTGCTAAAAGCAAACAAATAGGTAAAAACAATAAGCAAAAACAAACAAATAAACAATGTAATAGAAAACATACAAACATTTCCCCTAGAAAATAGGTGACGACTTAAAAAGAAACAAAATAGGGGAATAAAATAAATGGAAGGGGATCACTGAGATATCTCCATATGCACTAAGTAAGTGGATGTTGCCCAGATAATTTCATGGATGTAATATCCAATAAAAAAATTTAGGCCAAATGTAGTTCTCCCATGGAATGGAAAGAATGTGATAACTGATGAAAACAAACAAAATGGATGAGATAGAAGAATACGAATGGTCTTTAAAAATGGAAAATGTGTGATAGAAAATGCCAAAAAGGATGGGGAAACTTAGTACACATGGTTTTCTTATAACTTATTAAGGGTTTAAAAAAATCTTAAGGTAAAGAAATGGTTAATGTTTTTCATTTTTTTATCTAACAATTTTACAATTGTTTTTGAAATTTTTGAAGTATCTAAACTCAATCAAGAATGATGAGACACTAAATGGTTTGAGCTCACAAAATGGTGAGAGTCTTCAAACTTAAGTTTCTCATAAAATGGTGAGATCATGGAAACTTAGGGTGCTCACAAAATAGTGAGAGCATTCAAACTTAGGTTTCTCACAAAATGGTGAGAGCACGGTGGAGAGGGTGATTGAGCTGACCTTAACAAGTATCAAGTGTTACCTATATATTCCTAGAGTAGGGAATCAAGTCACTATAGTTCTACCCTTATAGCAGAGGAATTTGACTAGTGTAGCAGTCAATTCAAATAAAATAGGCATAGTTAGTAAAAAGGCATTGAAAGTGGCAAGTTGGTATGTCAAGGCTCAATAAACAACTGTCGCCCCTAGTTTTCCCATAGGGAGTTATAACTAGGATGTAATGGTATGGATCAGTGATACTAATTTTCTTAAAGGTGGTTATAACTATTAGCAATACTTGTGATAAGAAAGGAATAACAAATGAAGGATGCAAATACTAAAACTTCTATCATACTACTCCAAAATATGATCTCTATCTAAAGTAATTAAAACAACTAATGAAATTGATCAGATTCCTCAGTGCTAAAAATGTGTAATAAATGGAAAAAACCAAGTTCAAATAGGCTAGGCTTTAAAACACATCTAGTCAATAGAATGAAATGGTAAAATAGATAAGGCTAAGAGGATGGATAATAATTATATTTGTACAAAGAAGAATAGTGATAAAATGACACAACATGAAATTATCCTTATAGATAATACACCTTAGTGCTCAAGCATAGTAGCACTTGAGGTGAATAATATTCATTGGCTCAATAACTTCATCTCTATTTAGTGTGTCAAGCTTGTATGCTCCTGATCCATAATCTATAGTAATGATTAAAGGACCTATCTAATTTTGTTTAAATTTACCTTTATGCTTCTTCTCAACCATGGTATTCTTTTGGTTTTCTTTAAGAACAAGATCACAAGGTTCAAATTTTATATATTTGACACATTTATTATAGTGGCCTTTGAGTCAGTTCTAATATACTTGAAGATTTTTGAGTGAAACTATATGTTTTTCATCAAGTAGGTCTAACTCTTATAGGGGAGCTACTCAATAGTTGTGATCATCTAGGGCATTTTTTAAAGATATGAATAGTGAAAACAACTTGACCTCAATGGGAAGGATGGATTTTATACCATAAATAAGTGAATATGGAGTGGATCCTATGGGGGTATGATGATTGGTATGATATTACAAAAGGGCATGGAATATCTATAGGTACCAATCATGACTAGCATCATTGACAATCTTTTTGATAATATTGATAATGGTTTTGTTCAATGCTTTGACCTGGTCATTACCTTGAGGGTAATATGCTCTAGAAAAATACTGTGTGATGTTATATTTAGTACATAGCTGGTCTAAATATTTGTTCTTAAATGATCCTCCATTATTATATATAATTTCAGAGGGGATACCATAGCTTAAAATGAGATGATTGAAGATAAATTTGGAAATTTGCTTTCTAGTCATGTAAGTGAGGGGTATAGCTTTAACCCACTTAGTGAAATACTCAATGGTGGTAATGATATGTTTATGGCCATTAGATGAAGTGGGGTTGATATTCCCAATGATTTCAAGTCCATATGTAACAAATGGCCATAGTGTCAACATTAGTTTTAGAGTTTGTGCTAGGGCATGAATCAGATTAGCATGATATTGACATTTGTCACACTTATTAACATATGTAACTGTAATTTCATCCATCATGAGATAATAATAACAAATATAGAAGAGATTTTTAGATAGGACTACCCTACTAAAATGAGCTCCACATACACCTTCATGAACTTCTCTTAATGCTAGTGTAGACTCTATCGATGTTAAACACCAAAGTAGAGTTCCATCAAAACTATAGTGGTAAAGGGTAGATCCAAGTAGAGTATAATGAGTGGATTGATGGATAAAGGCCTTGGTTTGTTTTCAAGATAGGTTATTTGGTATAAATTGGTCATGAAGGTAGTTGTAAAGGTTTGAGTACTAGATATAATTAGGACCAACAATATCATAAATCATTACAATGGTTGAAGGTTCATGAGCTAGTGTGAACAAATTCTCAACAAGGAATTGATATTCTCTATCTTTGTTTATTTATCAAATTAGGGAGCTGATAGTAGCTATGTCATCTATATTTATATTACTATCCCTTATTATATGCTAAAATTAGATATATATAGTTTGTTGTTTTAGGGTATCGACCATAGCCTTATATGGAACTGACTTGTCATCTTTGGTTTGGAAATGGCCTGTGACCTGATTGATGATTAACTAAGAATCACCATAAACTAAGAGAGTAGATACGTTCTAGTGTACTACCTATCAAATTCCTATAATAAGTGCTTCATACTTAGCCATGTTGTTTGTGCAAGGAAAATTGATTCTGAATGATTTAGGGATTAAATCCCCCTATGGTGTAATAAATAAGAGGATTACCCCTAATCCATGTATAGTAAATGAACCATAAAAATATATCTTCTAGTGTTACTCCTCAAGAGGTTTTTTAATGATGGTTATTATGGATTTAACAAGAAAATGAAATTTGAGTAGTTTTGTGTCTACAAGGGGTGCTTTAGTAAGTCGATCTACAAAGACCTATCCTTTGATTGCCTTTTGATTGACATACTCTATGTCAAAATCACTAAGAAGTATGATCCATTTAGCCATTATACCTTTTAAAGCTATTTTAGATGGTATATACTTGAGTGGATCTACTTTTGAAATGACCATAGTCTTATTTTTCAACATGTAATGGCATAGTTTCTGAGCTATGAAGACCATGGCTATACAAGCTTTTTCAATGGGTGCATAGTTGTGTTCATATGTGACCAAGGTATGGATTAATTACTATACTACATGTTATTTTCCATTGTTATCATGTTGGGCCAAAAGTACCCCCAAGGCATTATCGGTAGGTGATAGATACAATAAGAACAACCTTCCTGGTATAAGACATAACAAAATACGTGGATTAACTAGATAGTCCTTGAATTATTGAAAAGTTTTTTGGTAGTGGTCATACTAGTGAGATACAAATCCCTTATTTAGAATATGTGTGAATGGATGACACTTGTATTTTAGCTGAGAGATGAAGTGTCTAATTGATTAGATCTTGCCCTAAAAACTATAGATTTGCTTCAAATTAGTTGGTAGCAGCATTTTGATTATAACATGGAATTTGACAAGATCAACTTTAATGCCTCTACAAGACACAATGAAGACAAGTAAATTTATTAAGGTTACTCCAAACACACATTTCTTTAGATTGAGTCTAATTTTGTATTCCTAAAATCTTTCAAATATACTATGTAGCACTATTAGATGGTCGGGCCTGGTCTTGGATTTTCCTAATATGTCATGAACATAGTCTTCAATAATATCATGGATCATATCATGGAATATGATAGTCATGGCCATTTTATATGTATCTCTAGAATTCTTAAGACCAAATGGAATTACTTGATAATAAAATTCTCCCCATGTAGTGGTGAATGTTGTTTTATGTTGGACTTCTAGTGTTATTCTGATCTAGTTATATCTTGAAAAGCCATCCATGAGTGAAAGCATTTTATAACCCACTATGGAGTTATTGACTATGTAAATATTAGGAAATATAATGTCATATTTAGGATAATCTTTATTTATGTCTCAAAAATTAGTATAGATTTAGATTCCTCTAGGATTTTTGCTAATAGGTACAACATTAGATATCCATTTTGAGTAGTCAATGGATTGAATAAATCTTGCTTCTAAGAGTATTTCCAACTCTTTATTTACCAAGACAAAAATGTGAGGATGCATCTAGCATAGCTTTTGTTTCACCAGTTTGGCATCAAGATTGGCCACAAGGTGGTGCAAAACCAAGGTGGGGTCTAAACCTGGCATGTTAGAATAAGTCCATGTAAAGATATCTATAAATTCTCTCAATAGAGTTGTAAAGACTTCATGTTCTTCCTCTATGAGGGACATGACTAATTTTATCCATTTCAGGTCAGATGGAGCCCCAATGTTTAGCTCTATTATATCTTTGACTAGAAGGGTCAAACCATCTTGTAGGATAGTAGACAAAGACCTAAAACATTGAGTTATATCACTGTCCTTTATTAGGAATTTATTTTCAATGTCTCTTAAGCAAGATGAAGTCCCCCAATGGGAGATCTGGTTATGTGACAAAAAATAAAAAATTATTGAAGAATTTGATCAAATACTTGTTATTGCATAAAACTAAACTCAAATCCATAGGAAAGTTCATCATTGGTGGTCTCCTAGTCTAAATTTTAATAAGAATGAACACCCCCATCTAATAACACCTGAAATAAGTTTTCACCACTAGACTAGACTTTATCTTTACTTTTTCTCTAGTCCTCAAAGAGGTTTTCACATTAGGACCTCAATGTTTTATTTATTTGATTTTGGCTAAGGGTGTTCACCTAATCTCTAAAATAGGATTCAAGATCCAATGTAATTGATAATATTGATTTATGATCTCCCAATATAATGTTGTCTCTAAGGCCTAAATAGTAATAAAATGCCTCATTGTTCTGAAACTCATCAGTCAGCAAATTGGATTTTTGTTGGTCCCAATCTATTAGTTGAGGATAGTATAATGGAAATGGGTTGTGATGAATGAATAGGGAAAGGGTATAGATTGAATTATTATCAAAAAATTTAGTCTCATTTAGGTCACCAAAGGTGAGGCTATGTTCAGACTCTACTTTTCTATCAGCATCATCATCACTAGCCATCAGTTATGGAACTCAAATAAGATATGTGGGGTCGCCCCCAGGTGGTTTAAATCAAAGTCCATATGGTATTTTGTATTTAATCATGGAGATTAGCTTAATGGTTCCTTATTGATTTGGTCTGAGGCCTCTTCTTTCATAATCTTGATGCTCCATAATCCTATTGGGAATATGATACTTTGCACTTTTATAATAATTAGCATGGTTGTCATTGTACAACCATGATTCATCCCCTTAAAGAGGGTCTAGTTCTAGGTTAGATGCTAGTACAAGCATGATAAGTCCTTTATCTTTTTTATTTTGTTTCCAATCCATGTGTGGGGTATTTTTAGGTCATCTAAAGGTCTTTGGATTCTGAGGAAGACTATAAATTTGAAAGGTATCATGGGTCGCATATTCCCCTAGGCCATTATCTAAAATGGTGAAATGATTAGAAGCTTCGAGAGGTGGAATGTGGGAAAGAGAATCCAAGGTATTAGGATCTATAAAATTATCCTATGGAGGATCAATAAGTATGGCCTTTCCTTTATCCTACTTGGAACTTGGATTCATGTCATATTGGTAATTATAGCTTTGAATCTTAGCCTCAAGATGTTTTTAGTATTCATATGGGTGTAAATATCTTAGAATATTCACTTCCATCCCTGAGTGGGAGAACTTGATACATTAGTGCAGTGTTGATGGGACTGCATGAATATCATGTAACCAATGCCTACCTAGAAGTATATTATATGACAACTCAAGATCAAGCACATGGCAAAGTGTATCATAGGTCAAAGGACCAATGATAATCGGTAAGTTTTAGATTAAGGTAAAAATAGGTTTTGAAGGGGCCCTAAAACCCTTTACATCAAAAAAGAGATAAACCTTAAGCACACCCAGGATACAAAATAGCCTAGAACCTGCATAAGCAAGACCAGATTAACTAGGAATCTGAAAATAGCTTTCAAGAGCTGGACAAATGATGAATATTTTTTTTACAAGACCGAAGTTTCATGTCTAGAGGGGGGACCAAAGGCTTAGACTTATTCCTCTTAATAGCTGTCCAACCATCCTCTACCTTAGCTGCCTCAGCAACCTAGTCCTCAGAAGGCCATGATCCATGAAGTCCAGGGGACATCGATGCCTCAGCAAAATCCTTATGAGAACCAGCCAACATCTGGCTCCTAGGAGAATCCTTCAAAATAGGTGGAGGAACCACCACCTCCTTAGTAATCAGTTCAGAGAGATCACAAAATCCAATTTCCACCAAACCTTCAACAGGATCTGTCTCCAGCAGAGTCTCCTGATCCATTGATTCAGAATGGATACTCTTTTCATTCTCATTCTCTGAATTAGTCAAAAATTCCTCGGCTTGTTTAGAAAAATAATGATCATGATCAGCTTCAGACCACCAAGAAGGTGATCTTCTAGATTTGGATTTCCCTACAATACACTGAGCTGCAACATGCCCCGTCAGGTGACACTTTCTGCATCGAAAAGGTATACCTTCAAAATCTAACATTTGCGTCCAAGAACCCCTGGGGGAATCTAGACAAATTGCCTCAAGAAGGCCCTTAGAAACATCCACCTCAACCATAAGGCAAGCACAGGTTGAGCGGTAAAACCTCTTAGTTTCATCATCCTCAAATAAAAACTCCCCTATAGCATTTTCGATGGTTTTAAACTCCGATTCATGCCATAGATGCATTGGTAAATTAGGGAGCCGAACCCAGACAGGGATCTTATTGAAGGTTTCCATGACAAGATTGAAATCCATATGCCACTGTTTGGCAAAAAGAGGGTATTTACCCTGCCATAAAAAATTTCTATTGGATAGAATAGTCTTCCTGTCCTCAAAGTTATGGAATAAGGCTATAAAAAAACCTTTACCACATGGGTAAATTTCAACATTTCCATCAATCAGTGGCAGCCAGGTCTTGGAGATCCAACCATGTAAATCTACAAGAGATGGCTAGAAGCCACAAAATTGACAAATAGCTGCAAACTTTGAAAAATAATCTACCCAATAAAAGATTGCTTCAACTGTATCAGGATCAAGATTAACCCTGACAGGATTTAAAGCACTTACTGGTGATTCGCTTGATCTCCCAGTAGAAGCTTGAAGTTTTGTGTCATGTATTTTAGCTTCAAGAGCAGCCACGTCCGCATAAGTTCTTCCCTTAGACCCAAGGATAGAACCAAAAATAGGGGATCCTTTAGCTAAATCCGTAACTGGCAAAGAGCCCCCTTCCACAGTAGAGTGAGCGATCAGGATCCTTTCCCCATTCACGGGTGAAGTCTCAGCCACACCAGTTGCTGTATCAACGGCTACGTGGTACTGGATTTAAGTTCGCACTCGTGCAAGCATACGCTCAACATTCAAAATCTCCATGCGCACGCAGCTTAGCCTCAACCAAAGTTTATATGATAATTGGTAAGTTAATGGTGCCTTGTGATTCCCTTTCCTAATTATCATAGGCTTTAATAGTTATTGTTTCTAGCTAGAGATCTACCATTTTGTACCCAAAAAGCTTGATTAGCTTTAGAGACACTATGTTGAGGCCTGATCCATTGTCTATAAGGACATGTTTCACTTTATGCCACTTTATATATACTTCTATGTATAATGGATTATTGTGGAGTGGGCCAAGGGAAGACATATCACTTTTTTTGAATGTGACTTGTTGGGCTGGAGCTAGGTGTCCAACCAAAGCTTGAAATTTATTAAGGGATATGTCACTGACAATAGTGGATTAGGTTAAAAACTCATTGAAAATGTTCTTGTAGATTGTTGACATTCATATCATATCTAAAACAGAAATTTGTGATGTTGTATTCTATAATTTTTCCACAATATTAAACATCTTATTTTGGTCAATGGTGAATAGTTTATTCTGAGGTTGAATAGTTGGTTGGATAACAAGTAAAGTGGTAGACGGTTATGGACCTAGGATAGTAATATTTGACCTTTGAGTTGTGATTACATAATTGGGATTAGATGATAGACCATAATTGATAACAAATTCTAGGAATGGTGTTAGACTAGATAGGACAAGTCTCAATTTTTGGTGCATTTATTGTGGTCACATGGAAAGGGTGAGTTATTGATATATGGCCCAAAAGTGGGAGTCTCAATTTGATGTTTTGCTTATGTGCAGTACCAAGTCAAAGAAGGATTATCCATGTAATTTTGTTGAATGGTATTATTTAGCAGTGGTCCTAATTTATTAGTGCTTGGTCTAGGATTAATGGAGATGGTATTAACACTACCCCCTATAATATAACCTATAACCCTATTGTATTCATATGCAATTATAGAGTAGGTTTGTTGGTTGTTACCATTTTTCCTTAGTTCTGTCCATTTTTCTAGCATTGTTGGTTCTATTATTGATTCTACTAATTCTACTAGTTTGGCCTTTGATTTTGATACTATTTATTTTGTTGTTACACCGACTAGTGGTGGTGGTGTTGTTATTGTTGATTATTATGCTACTTTGTGTGTTATGTTTGGGAAAGGGGTTTTGATAAATCCTAAGAGTTTGATTAGAGGTGGAAGCACCATTATCCAATGTTATCTCCCCATTATTCAACATATGCTCAATCAAATGCTTGATTTTCACACATCTTCATATATTATGCCCATTGACCTAATGATATTCATAGAATTCATTTTCATGGTACCAATTAGGATAAGGAATGATTTATGGATAATGCTTTGGTATAGGCTAACTAATTAAATTAGCAGTGGAAAATTTTCAAAATACAAAATCAATAGGCTCTCTTATGTCACTAAAGACATGATACGTAGGCATAGTTCTCCTTGGAGGAGGGGTTTGTAATGGTAAAGGTTATTGCATTTGTTGCATGGGTCTTGGTTGTTGTGCTTAAAGTGTTGGTTGGAGATGTTTTTGGGTAGTATTAAGCTAAAAAGGTGGTGTAGATGATGTTTACATTATTTTTACATGACATGACTTGGTTACTCCATTACCCACAACATTCTTATTACATTTGAATTTCTTTGGTGTATCTTAGTTATTGGCCTATGCTAGTTGTGATGTTTGCACTTGGATTGGATGTTGTTTTTGGCCACTTCCCTAATTATTACCTTGATTGTAATTATTTTATGTAATATTTATGATCCCTTTATTAATAAGGGCTCACTCAATCAACAAGCCTTTGTCGATGATCTCATTGAAATTGTGTGCACACTATAGTTCTAGATGATAAGTTATCTCACTATTCAATTTTTTAGTAAACATAATGACTAATTGTTTATTTGGTAAACCATGGGTGAATCGGCTTGCAAGGGTTCTCCATCATTGTAGATAACTTGCAAAATTCTCACCAACTTTTTGTTTTGCTTGTGTTAAGTCAACCAATGAAATTTCATGTTCGAGATTATAGGAAAAGTGCTACACAAACTTATGAGAAAGATCATCAAAATCTATTATTGAATTCTTGGGAAACTTTAAGAACCACTCCAAAGCTTGTCTGGCCAAGCTCCTTGGAGACATTAACAAAAGGTATATATCGCTATATGTCAGTAGTTGACTTGTGATAAATAAATTGATTAAATGGGCCTTAGGGTCACTTTTCCCTTTGTATTTGTTGAATTTTGGTGGTTCATATCCTAGAGGAAATGGTATATGCAAGTACTCCATGTTAAATGGATAAGAACACAAATCATCTAACTTAAACTTTTTAGTCCATTTCCTAATCTGAATGGTAACATTTGCATCCTTCATCTATTGTAATTCTTGGGATAGAAAACTAGAAGGAACATTTCTTTGAGGGAAAACATTGGTTTGGGGGAGAACCTTGGTTTTATTTGATGGTTGGGAGGTCATAAGTGGGACACTTTGACTAGGGTATGATGGAGATATATGTTAAGTTATATTGGTTTAGTTGGGAAATGGACTAGCAATATGCATATGTGGATTATGATGTACTTAAAATTGCATATTTGATTGTGCCATATTTTGATTTGGGTTGGCTATGAAGGTTTCACTTGGAGGATTTTGTGGTTTGGATGGAGGGATATAACTATAATGTGCCTGTTATAGTTAAAAAATGACATTTTGTCAACTAAATGAACCTTGCTATTGAGTGGGAACTTGTGAACCAAGACCCTATCTCTAAACTTGAGGCACATTTTGAACTGATTGTTGTCTAGTAGGTACTTAAAAAACATGGGAGCCTCCTTTTTTCACTAATCCTTATTGGGAAGTGACTACCTATTAAAGATTAAACATCTTTCATTAATGAATATTTACATGTTGTTGGCTAGTCATCATTTTGTTTTGGATTGGTACACTAGTTTGTGATTGAAGAGGTATGTTTATCACTACCTAATGAGGTGAAACATTAGTTACCCTTTGTTTTGGTGGAAATATATTTAGCCTCTATTGTTTTGATACACTAGATTATGCCTACTATTGTAGAATACTACTCATTCCTTATTGAGGAGGAGTAGGATTCATCACATTCTATTATTGAGGTGTGACATTAGGTGTTGTTTGACTACCTAATCATATTGGTTTCACAATTGATGAAGCAGATGGTTGAGGTTGGGATGTAGAAACTCCTACTCCTTAATTTGGGGAATCACTTATAGTGTTAACTAAAGGCACATTTTGTTGACTAGTTGTTTGTGCATTAGTACCACTTTTCTTTGGATTAGACATTACTTGCACATTATCCACTATATCTTGCTCATTATTGTATGTAGAACAAGAAGACACTTCTTCAATTATTAGCATATGCATCAAGTTGTATACCAAATTGTTTTGTGTGAATGGGTCTAATTGATGATTGTCTTGACATATTAACTCTATGAAAAATCCTGTTGAAGGAACTGAGTCAATAAAAGGTTTGCTCACTATGGTCATCTAACTGAAATTACATGATAGATTCAAGTAGGTTTGATATGCCATCTGCATTTGGTTAAATTGGTTTTCCATGAGGGTTTTGCCTTTTTTAGGCATATTAGGGTCCTAATACATTATTTGTAATATATCCAAAGGTTTGCTAGAAGAAGCCTATTGATCATAAATTATGTTGTGGGGCATTCTTACTAGGCTTGGTAAATTCTCATGGGGGAATTCTGCTAGAAATTTGGCCCCTACCTCTATGGCTCTAACAAAAATATCATCTTTGTTCTCAAATAAATTATGGTCAAATAAAAATGGATCATATGTGGAAGGCATATTAGTAGAGCTTGACTATTGTAGAATTGGTTCATCAGTTGTAGGTATTATAGCTAGGTATTGTACAGTTTGTTCTTGGTCTTATTCTGAATAAGGTAGTGTATTAACTAGATAGTTAACCAATGGATCTTGGATTTTTTCTCCTCATTAAGTATTATAAGAGGGAAACAAATCCATCTCATAAGCAATATTATCTACGTAGGGGTCTTGCACCATTTCTTCCTATGTAACCACATTAGTAATCCCTGAATTGTACATGAGTCCACAAAAAGTGTAGGAATACATGTTGGGATCCATAGTAAATCTTTTTTTCAATAAAAGGTTAAAGTGTTTTAAAAACTCTAAAAATACAATGTCTAAAATCTGATGTTCAAACTTGGTCAAGATTCATCAAAAGGATCAAAAGGTTTATGTAAATATTTGTGATAACACAAGCTAACATTAAGTGTCTAGTGTTAGACATATTACACAAAAAGATTAAGTAAATGAACCAAAAATCAAAATTTTATATTCTAAGGCTGAAGTATTTCAAATTAGTCTAATCTAGGAAATTAAAATGGTCGTTTGGCCAAAATGTGGCATTAAAATATAGTCTCAAACAAGGCATGCATTAGGACTCTTGGCCAAATGGTATCAAAAGATAGAATTTTAAATAGATGAAAGTTTTAATCTAACAAATTTGAAACACTTATAACAAACACTAGGCATTTGATTCTTAGACATGGACTTGATGAAATAGGTATAAGGTATGAAACAAAAGGAAATTTAGAGATAGTTTGTTTTCTCCCAAATAATGGTATAAAACTTCATTCTTCTAAAAAATAAGGTAGACAAAAAGTGAACAATGTAACTATGCTAGACAAAGGTTCATAAAGGTATACATGGATTGGTTTGAAAATGTAGGAATAAATTTGAAATATATGCAAGAGGTCCTATGAAATAATATCTAACATGTTTTGGGAAACATAAAATTGATAGACTACCCAAAAGATGTAAAAAAATGCTTGTTTGAAAAACTCTCTAAGGCAAAGATAATTTCTCACAAATTTGACAGCATAACACTACCTTTCTTGAGTTAAAAGGTTATGGTGCATAAAATCAAAGTTCAAGTGTTTAGCATAAAATGAATTAAGTCTATCAAGTGGTGATAATGATCTCGAGTCTTTAAACAACCTTCAACCCAAATTAAGAATTGAACCTAAGTTCCCTCGAGTTTAGTACAAATGGTGAACCCACTTAACGCATCAACCCTATGAAATTATAAATGTGAAAAGTTGAATTTATATTATAAATGGACTTAAATTGTTAATTTGTGGAGCTAAAAGCTTCACCAATGAGCAATTACAAGGTTTCTGTATTACAAAGTCACCGACGTCAGTCAGGGATCAACTAGAGGCTACCTACGTCGGTTATAGATCGGCCGACATTGGTCATATGCAGGCAGACAGGGACCGATGTCGGTCACCTGTGCATTCTAGAAGTATATTTTCATGGGATGAAAAGATTGTTTGCATAATTAGATTAATTGTTAGTTATAAGTCAAGGATCGACTGGAGGCTGCCAACGTCGGTTATGGATCAGCCGATGTCAGTCATACGTAGGCAGACAGGGATCGACGTCAGTCACCTGTGCATTCTAGAAGTCTATTTTCATGGGATGAACAGATTGTTTGCATGATTAGATTAATTATTAATATAAGTCTGCATTTCTATTTTTGGTAGGACTGATTTGAACCTTTGATTAGGAGGTATATCTGACGGTTGAGAATGCATAGCTCATGATCCATAATTATATATAATAGGGATAGATCTTCATAGCTTGTGTGGTGTGTAACAGACATGTAAGATAGACAATTCAAGATTGAATTGTGTTTGTAATTGATAGATAGAACTCTTGAGGGAAAGAGGTTTGTACATCTAAGAGGTATGGAGGAAAGGGAGATTTATTTAATTGTATTTCCTTCTGAGAAGAGTTTAATACAAGTTTTAACTGTTTCTTGTATCTCATGTTCTTTGTTGATTCTGATTTCTAGTTACTTATAGTTTTGGTTTAATTTCATGTTTAGTTGCTTAAAAGAGTAATCAATTATTCTTGTTACGATCCTGACAAGTGGTATTAGAGCTAGGTTGCTAGTTCACTAAGTGATACCAATTGACAAGTGGTATCAGAGCTTGGGTTCACTAACAGGTGGTTTCAGATTTATTTAGTGTGTGTTGATTACAGGTCACTCACAGGGGTTTCTGTTTGAGTGGGAGTATAGCAATGGCAGATCAAGTAAACTAAGAATGGAGAAGTTTAATGGCAAGAACTATCAATTATGGAGAATGAATATAGAAGATTATCTATATCAAAAAGATCTATACTTACCATTGGGAGGGGTTTCAAGAAAACCCATAGATATGCAAGATGAAGAATGGAATGTTCTTGATAGAAAGGCTCTGGGATCCATAAGGTTGAGCCTGGCATCTTCTGTGATTTCCAACTTGTCACAGGCAAAGACAACGGTAGAGTTAATGGATACTTTGGAAAATTTATATGAAAATCCCTCAGCTTCAAATAAGGTATATCTTATGAAGCAATTATTTAATTTGTAAATGTAGGAAGGTGGATCTGTATCTAGTCATCTAAATGATTTCCATGCAATAGTAAATTAGTTAAATCAGTCAAAATAGTTTTTGATGATGAAATTATGGCTCTCTTAATTTTATGCTCTTTACCTGAAAGTTGGAATAGTTTGGTAATGGCAATTAGTAATAATGCATCTGCTACAAATATCTTAAAAGTAGATGATGTTGTTAGTGTAATCTTGAATGAGGAAACTCGTAGGAAAAGCATAGGGGAAACATCAGGTAATGCTTTAAGTATTGAGAGCAGGGGAAGGCAAAAAGAGAAGCGCAAGCAAGGGAGATCAAGGTCTAAGTTAAAGATGAGAGGTAGATCCAAATCTAGAAATGGAAGAAAAATAACCTGCTAGAATTGTGGAAAGATAGGGCATGCAAAGAAAGATTGCTGGTTGCCAGTTAAAGAAGAAAATCAGCATGAAGGTAAAGAAGAAGCAAAAGTTACAGGTATTGTTGCACAAGATGCTCTTGTATTTTCTTTGGATAATAAAATAGAATCTTGGGTTTTAGATTCTGGTGCCTCTTTCCATGGAACCCCAAATAGAGAATATTTCAATCATTATGTCCAGGGAGATTTTGGAATAGTTTATTTAGGGGATGATGAGCCTTGTAAAATTATTGGCAAAGGAAAAGTGCAGCTGAAATTGCAGAATGGCAACACATGGGTGTTGAGGGATGTCATGCATGTACCCATCCTGAAGAGGAATCTAATTTTTGTAGGAAAGTTGGGGGATGAGGGTTGTATAGTAACTCTCATAGCTAAATCTTGGAAGGTTACCAAGGGTGCACTTGTATTAGCCAGAGGTAAGAGAGTAGGTACTCTCTATTTATGTAATTGTATTACTGATTATTCTCCTTTTGTATTATCTACTTTAGATGTAGATGCAAAGTTGTGGCACAAGAGGCTTGGCCACATGAGTGAGAAGGGAATGAAAGTTCTTAAGTCAAAAGGTAATCTTTTAGATTTGAAAAGCATAGATCTAGATTTTTGTGAGCATTGTATTTTAGGGAAATAGAAGACAGTGAGGTTTCTCAAGACTGGGTCAACAAAGAAGAAGCACAAGTTTGAGCTTGTTCACACAGACGTGTGGGGACCAGCTCAGGTAGCTTCTATTGGAGGATCACAGTATTATGTTTCTTTCATTGATGATGCTATATGAAAGGTATGGGTTTATTGTATAAGGAAGAAATCTGATGTTTTTGACACATTTATGAAATGGAAAGCTTTGGTTGAGAATGAAACAGGTTTGAGATTGAAGTTTCTTAGATCTGACAATGGTGGTGAGTACTACAGTTATAAGTTTAATAGGTACTATTCTATGAATGGAATATGTAGGCAAACGATGGTTCCAAAGACACCTCAGCAAAATGGAGTTGCTGAAAGGATGAATAGAACAATTTTGGAGTGTGCACAGAGTATGAGGTTGCATGCTGGTTTGCCCTTAAAGTTTTGGGTAGAAGCTATAGACACTACAATTTACCTGATTAATAGAGGACCGTCTACTACTTTAGATGGTGGAATTCCAAAAAAGGCTTGGATAGGTAAAAAGGTATATCTTTCATTTCTCAGAGTTTTTGGTTTTGAAGTTTTTGTGCACATTGATAAAGAAAATAGAAAGAAGATGGATGTTATGTCTATGAGGTACACTTTTATTGGTTATGGATCTGGAGATTTTTGATTCTGGTTGTGGAATCTAGGACTAACAAAATAATTAGAAGCCATGATGTTGTTTTCAATGAAAAAGTGATGTACAGTGATCAGCTCAAGAAGCTAAATAATTCTGAGCAGAGCAATGTTGATTTTGACGAGGTGATGATCTAAAATGAGCTCACAAGAAAGAATAATCATAGAGAAGAAAACACAGACACCGATGTCAGTCAAGCAAGAACCAATGTCAGTCATATAGGAATTAACATCAGCCAGATAGTGACTGACATTGACCAGACATGAACCGATGTCGGTCTATAGGAATCGACGTCGATCAAGTATAGACCTTGAGATGACCGAGATCGGTCACTGACAGAGAATTTGGGTGGACAACAAGTAGTGAATGAGTCTCACACACCTAGGAAGAGGTTAGAAAGGGTAAGTAAACCTCAAATTCAATATTCCCCTTCATTATTCTACTTATTACTCACTGATGGTGGAGAACTAGAGAGTTTTGATGAAGTAATGCAGGTAAAAACCCATAAACAGTGGGAGCTTGGCATGAATGAGGAGATTGATTTCTTGAAAGAGAATCAAATGTGGGATTTGGTTGAGTTTCCAGTAGGAAAGAGAGCACTAAAAAACAAATGGGTTTATAGGTTAAAGGAAGGTGAGAATGGACAGATGAGACATAAGGCCAGGTTGGTAGTAAAGGGATTTGCATAAAAACTAGGTATTGATTTTGGTGAATTTTTTTCTCTTGTAGTTAAGATGACTTCTATTCAAACTGTATTGTCTTTAGTTTCTATTGAGGATTTGCATCTTGAGCAACTTGATGTCAAGACAACATTTCTTCATGGATATTTGGATGAAGAAATATATATGGAACAACTGGAAGGTTTGAGGTCAAAGGTAAGGAGAAGCTTGTGTGTAGGTTGAGGAAAAGCTTATATGGTCTTAAGCAAGCTCCTAGACAATGGTATTTGAGGTTTGACAGGTTTATGATTGAGCATGGTTTCAGTAGATGTCAATCTAACCATTGTGTTTATTTTAAGAGATTGGATAATGGTAGATATATTATCCTATTGATGTATGTAGATGATATGCTTGTTGTAGGTTCACACATGCAAGATATTATTGATCTTAAGGTAAAATTAGCTCACACATTTGCCATGAAGGATTTAGGAGAATCAAAGAAAATCCTTGGCATGAGTATGAAGAGAGATAGGAAAAATCATAGGTTGATTTTGTCTCAAGAGGATTATGTGAACAAGGTGTTGGAGAGGTTTAATATGTAGGATGCAAAACCGATAAGTACACCTATGGTCGGACACTTCAAGTTGAGCAAAGAAAAGTGTCCTATTTCACATGATGAGGTAGAGTACATGAGTAGAGTTCCATATGCTTCCACAGTTGGGAGATTAATGTATGCAATGGTATGTACTAGACCTGATATTACCCAAGCAGTGGGAGTTTTCAATAAGTTTATGGCCAATCCAGGGAAGGAACACTGGAAAGCAGTTCAATGGATTCTCAGATATCTGAGAGGGACTAGTAGTAGGCATTTATGCTATGGAGGGTCAAACACTTCTCTACATGGATATGTAGATTTGGATATGGCAGGTGACTTGGATGGTAGGAGAAGCACCATAGGATATGTTTTCACTGTTGGTGGAATGACAGTTAGCTAGATTTTAAAGTTGCAGAAGGTTGTTGCCTTGTCTACTATAGAGGCAAAATACATTGCAGTCATAGAGGCTAGCAAAGAAATGATATGGATGACACGGTTCATGGAAGAGTTGAGAAAGGAGCAAGAGAGTTATAGATTGTATAGTGATAGTCAAAGTGCAATTCATTTGGATAAGAATTTAGCCTTTCATTCAAGAACCAAACATATACAGCTTAGGTACCACTTCATTAGCTAGGTATTAGAGGATGGTGAGTTGAAGATGGAAAAGATCCATACAAATAAGAACCCTGTTGATATGTTAACCAAGCTGGTAATAAAGGAGAAGTTGAATCTTCATTCAATTTTTTTTGGTCTTCAAGATTGAGCTTGAAGATGGACAAGCTAGAAGATGATGTTGTATAGGTACAGGTGCAACTGTTTATCTCCACGTGGGAGATTGTTAAATTATGGAGCTAAAAGCTTCACCAATGAGAAATTGCAAGGTTGTTATATTACATAGTCACCGATGTCGGTCAAGGATTGATTGGAGGCTACTGACGTCAGTTATGGATCAGCCAATGTTGGTCATATGTAGGCAGACAGGGACCGACGTCGGTCACCTATGCATTCTAGAAGTCTATTTTCATGGGATGAATAGATTGTTTGCATGATTAGATTAATTATTAATATAAGTCTGCATTTCTATTTTTGGTAGGACTGATTTGAACCTTTGAATAAGAGGTATATCTAATGGTTGAGAATGCATAGCTCATGATCCCTAATTCTATATAATAGGGATAGATCTTCATAGCTTGTGTGGTGTGTAACAGACATGTAAGATAGACAGTTCAAGATTGAATTGTGTTTGTAATTGATAGAGAGAACTCTTGAGGGAAGGAGGTATGTACATCTAAGAGGTGTGGAAGAAAGAGAGATTTCTTCAATTGTATTTTATTCTGAGAAGAGTTTAATACAAGTTTTCATTTTTTCTTGTATCTCATGTTCTTTGCTGATTCTGATTTCTAGTTACTTATAATTTTGGTTTAATTATGTGTTTATTTGCTTACAAGAGTAATCAATTGTTCTTGTTATGATCCTAACATAAACAACTCTGGCAAAGGTCTATACTTAATTGGGTATCATAACTATGCCAAAATGGATGATATGACTCCAAGTTTTGATGAATTTTGAACAAAGAAAATTGATGATTTCACATGGGCAACATAATGCCTCTTTGTTCAAAGGAAAATGAGGACCATGTGTTTTAGTTTGTATCATTTGTTTACACCAAGTTTTGACTCCAAACAAGAATTTAATCTAGGACAAAACCAACTAATTAATCATTATTAAATCCTAAATTGATAAGGTTTATTGGTATTGTTGGAATCCATCAATATAAATCATTTGAGATGATTTTAAGTGTTCATCCAAAAGTAGATGTGAATTGTATAGTAGAGTTTTTATACCGCCCTTCACTCAAATGATATTACTATGACATGGACCTTGAGTCACACCTTGCACCAACAATAATTCAATGGCAAGTGGGGATTTGTCTAAGATCTACAAGTTTTTTAACATTCTAGGGGAATCAATTTCATAATGACTTTCACATCAAATAATGTAAAATAAAAACATGTATTTTGAGTATGTATCACATAGGTTATTACAAAAAGGTCTATTACTTTTTTCAACCACTACATCATGTTGTTTGCTCAGTGTAGTGCAATGTCCAAAGTACTACTACATCCCTTGTACAACTCTAATATGGAACCAAATGAAGTCAATGCCTAGAGATGAAACCCCAGGTCAAAGCTTCCCTATATAACTCATGGGAGGTAATGACATCCCCCTCACAAGCCAATTTTGCATAAAATAAGAGACTGATAGAAATAATTTAGGGTTATTTTCAAGTTCACCCAGACTTTGATGATTTTTTGGGGAGTGTTTTAGACGACATTCTTTTTAAGCCTTCGACTAGGCTTTTTACTACAAGCATGACATTTTTGATTTCAAGGGTTCCCTCAATGGGAATAATGGAAGAGAATACATGTAACACCCTTCTATTTTCCAATTAAAAATCAACTAAACAACTATTGAATATAAAAAAACAAGTGAGTTCAATTTTAAGTACTAATTTGAAAAATTAGGTGGTGTTCTTTTGACCCCTTGGTCTTAATTTGTAACTTTGAAAGATAACTACAAGATTTAAGTAATAACACCCTAAATGATTTTCCTTTAAGCACCAAAATTAAAAAAAATATATTCATTTTAAAACACCCCAAAATAATTTTAAAAATATCTATTTAAGCATGCTTTGATGATTTTTCAAGTAAAACCTAAAAAAAAATTGTTAGCGAGATGTTTATCTTAGAAGCACTTTTGAAGATGAAATAACCAACTTATAAAAATGAGATCTCAATTTTGTGTTAAAAAAACACAATGACCATCGATGGTTATACTAATCAGTGATGGTTACAATAATCAGTGATTGTTACACTAACTAGCAATGTTTTTGTAGACCAACGATGGTTTTACTAATTAGTGATGTCTATGTAGACTGATGATGGTTTTACTAACTAGTGATGGTAATGCTAACTGATGATGGTTATACTTAACTGACAATATTTTAAAATGACCATTGGTGGTTTACTCAACTGACAATGGTTATTGTCTAAACTTGTGACAAAGAAAAATGGTAAAACAAAGATAGAAAATCAAATTATAAAAGTTTTAATGATCTAAATAAAGATTTTAAACTTTCATAATTATATTATTCATGTATGGGATACATTTCATCCCACTGGGCATGCCATTTGTGAACTATGAATTTGAATAATAAGAGGAGATTAGTATTGTGTTAGTGACAAAATGAACAAAGCAAATTGCTAAACAACACAATAAACTAATACCTTCATGCCTAGTTACTAGGGCGAGCTTAATTTAAAAAATGGCAAATAAAACTAAAAACTAAGGAAAAACAAGAGTCCTTCAGCATCCTTGGATGCTTCAAATGTTTTTTGTAGTAGCTTACTCAGTTTGTGCTCATGAAGTCTTCATCAAAAGAGGCTTGACTATCTCCTCTTCTCCTTGGCACCTTTGGCTTTAGCTTGGTTTTGGATCAATTTGGAATGGTAACACTAATTGAAATAGCTTTTGGAATAATTTGTGCACTATAACTTTGCATTATCAAGAATTAAAATTCATGTGGCAAGGCCTCCTATTTATATATCTTTTCAAATGAGTACAATCAACCTAAACCATCCATCTCAATATTGAGATGTGTGGCTAAGGATTAATATATATATGTTATTAAAATCCATAATTAGACTCATAAATATTTGAGATAAAATAACAATTAAGAGGTATGAAGGGCATTGAGGAGGCACGAGAGATATGAATCTTGATATTTGTGGCATTTATAGCCTAGGGATGTCTTCCTAACAAATGAGGTCACTTGATCATGTAGATATTCAATATTCAGTTCCAAAAATAAGAATTCGACAAGTTTCCATGGAATTCTTAATTAGGCTCTAATTTGATTTAATTAAATCTTAAGTATAATTAAGCACTTTATGCACAAATTAATCAAATTTATCAGAATGCCTTATTATTGGCTCAAAATCTGACTGGATTGGAATTAGAAATTGATGTTATATGCATTGGATCCATCATCCCATTTAGGATGTTACCAACACCAAATAACAAAGGCCCATGTCTCAAGAAAGATATTTTATAAGAAAGAGTAATCTAAAGCACTCGAGTGTAAAATTGGCATTTTCACTTAAAAATATGTGATCAACGTTAGCTACCCCATAAATTTCATTTCCCTATTCAATGATACTCTAGCCAAAATCAGTCCTTGAATATGTTAGGGTCAAAGATTTTAATGTGATTTAGTGTTTTTATGCAAAATTGTGCACTTCAATAGAAATTGGTCAAAGTCCTAGATAGAGGTTATTGGTGGCCATATTTAGGTGTCTACACTATCTTCATAAAATTTGTTTCCAACTCTTTAAGATCCCTTATAGAGTTTTTTAATCTATTGCAAAGATTGGGTACTTGTGTGCGAAATTAGGTTTCACTAGAATGTAAAATAGTTAGATATAGAGACCTCATAGCTCAATATATTGGCCTACTAAACTCCAATAGACTTTGACTCTATCATGAGGCCAAGTATGGATTTTAATATTTTAATATAATAGGGGTTATGCCAAAAAAAATGTCTTCCAGTGTGATCTAATTTTTAAGATATTATTATACCTTTTAACATTGGTTTTTTGTTAATATAGGAATTTTGAAACTTTCTTCCATTTTTATTTCCCTCCTCAATACATACCAAAAATGGATGCTAGAGTGAAATTTAGGGTAATATTTGGATATATGGTTGTTTATGTTTAGTGTTTCTAAATAGTATTGGCCAAGCCTATACCATTAAATACATTTAGGCTAAAAATGTTGTATAAACATTGTTTATATAGTTATGATAATGTTAACTTAAAATGACTATATGAAATAGGATGATAAAATGAGGAGGATTTGAACTAAATATGTCTATATTGAGATTGCCTATATAATTATGTTTGATAAATATAGGCAATAAAAATATATCTTCATATTTTTTATCATGTCCAATTCAAATGGTTGTTTCAAGAAGCATATGTGTAACTATATTGGCATAGTCTAGGTTAAGGCTAATGAAGTTGTGATTAAAAATTATATAAATAAGAATGGATCTGATAAGTTTTATTCAATTTTTTAAAATATTAAAGTGTGGTATAACTATATAAACATGGTCAATGCAGCCATATAGAATATAAAGATGAGGTAAAAGTGTATTAGCATCACAAATTTATGTTGTCACAAATTTATACGTTTCATAGACATTTAAATTGAAATAAAACCTATAAATAAATAAGGTCAAGAAGCACCTAACTAGTTATACCACACTAGCATCAAGATCACCTATGAATAATGTTGACCTTAGAGGCACCTTAGAAGCACAAATTTAGGTGCTTCTTGACCTTAGAAGCACCTAACTAGTTTGTAGGATGATAATCATCAACCCAGGTTTGCATAAAATAAGATACTAATAGAAATACTTTAGGGTTATTTTCAAGTTCACCCAAACTTTGATGATTTTTTGGGGAGTGTTTTAGACGACATTCTTTCTAAGCCTTGGACTAGGCTTTTTACTATAAGGATGAAATTTTTGATTTCAAGGGTTCCCTCAATGGGGAAAATGGAAGAGAATACATGTAACATCCTTCTATTTTCTAATTAAAAAACACCTAAAGAAATATTGAATATAAAAAAACAAGTGTGTTCAATTTTAAGTACTAATTTGAAAAATTAGGTGGTGTTCTTTTGACCCCTTGGTCTTAATTTGTAACTTTGAAAGATAACTAAAAGATATAAGTAATAACACTCTAAATGATTTTCCTTTAAGCACCAAAATTAAAAAAAATATTCATTTTAAAACACCCCAAAAGAATTTTAAAAATATCTATTTAAGCATGCTTTGATGATTTTTCAAGTAAAACCTACCAAAAAAATGTTAGGAAGATGTTTATCTTAGAAGTACTTTTGAAGATGAAATAACCAACTTAGAAAAATGAGATCTCAATTTTGTGTTAAGAAACACAATGACCATCGATGGTTATACTAATCAGTGATGGTTACAATAATCAGTGATTGTTACACTAACTAGCAATGTTTATGTAGACCGACGATGGTTTTACTGACTAGTGATGGCTCTGTAGACTGAATATGGTCTTACTAACTAGTGATGGTTATGCTAACTAATTATGGTTATACTGAATTGAAAATGGTTTAAAATGACCATTGGTGGTTTACTCAACTGGCAATGGTTATTGTGTAAACTTGTGACAAAGAAAAATGGTAAAACAAAGATAGAAAATCAAATTATAAAAGTTTTAATGATCTAAATAAATATTTTAAACTTTCATAATTATATTATTCATGTATGGGATACATTTCATCCCACTAGGCATGCCATTTGTGAACTATGAATTTGACTAATAAGAGGAGATTAGTATTGTGTTAGTTACAAAATGAATAAAGAAAATTGCTAACCAACACACTAAACTAATACCTTCATGCCTAGTTACTAGGGTAAGCTTAATTAAAAAAATGACAAATACAACTAAAAATTAAGGAAAAACAAGATTCCTTCAGTGTCCTTGGATGTTTCAAATGCTTTTTGTAGTAGCTTACTCAGTTTGTGCTCATGAAGTCTTCATCAAAAGAGGCTTGGCTATCTCCTCTTCTTGTTGGCACCTTTGGCTTTAGCTTGGTTTTGGATCAATTTGGAATGGTAACACTAATTGAAATATCTTTTGTAATAATTTGTGCATTATAACTTTTCATTATCAAGAATTAAAATTCATGTGGCAAGGTCTCCTATTTATATATCTTTTCAAATGGGTACAATCAACCTAAACCATCCATCTGAATATTGAGATGTGTGGCTAAGGATTACTATAATTATGTAATTAAAATCCATAATTAGGCTCATCAATATTTGAGATAAAATAACAATTAAGAGGTATGAAGGGCATTGATGAGGCATGAGAGGCATGAATCTTGATATTTGTGGCATTTATGGCATAGGGATGTCTTCCTAATAAATGAGGCCACCTGATCATGTAGATATTCAATATTCACTTCCAAAAATAAGTATTCAACAAGTTTCCATGGAATTCTTAATTAGGCTCTAATTTGATTTAATTAAATCTTAAGTATAATTAAGCTTTTTATGCACAAATTAATCAAATTTATCAGAATGCCTTATTATTGGCTCAAAATCTGACTGGATTGGAATTAGAAATTGATGTTATATGCATTGGATCTATCATCCCATTTAGGATGTTACCAACACCAAATAACAAAGGCCCATGTCTCAAGAAAGATATTTTATAAGAAAGAGTAATCTAAAGGACTCGAGTGTAAAATTGGCATTTTCACTTAAAAATATGTGATCAACGTTAGCTACCCCATAAATTTCATTTCCCTATTTAATGATACTCTAGCCAAAATCAGTCCTTGAATATGTTAGGGTAAAATATTTTAATGTGATTTAGTGCTTTTAGGCAAAATTGTGCACATCAATAGAAATTGGTCAAAATCCTAGATAGAGGTTATTGGTGGCCATATTTAGGTGTCTACACTATCTTCATAAAATTTGTTTCCAAATCTTTAAGATCCCTTATAGAGTTTTTTAATCTATTGCAAAGATTGGGTACTTGTGTGAGAAAATAGGTTTGACTAGAATGTAAAATAGTTAGATATAGAGACCTCATAGCTCAATCTATTGGCCTAATTCACTCCAATAGACTTTGACTCTATCATGAGGCCAAGTATGGATTTTAATATTTTAATATAATAGGGGTTATGCCAAAAAAAATGTCTTCTAGTGTGATCTAATTTTTAAGATATTATTATACCTTTTAACATTGGTTTTTTGTTAATATAGGAATTTTGAAACTTTCTTCCATTTCTATTTCCCTCCTCAATAAATACCAAAAATGGATGCTAAAGAGGAATGAAATAAGATGTTTTACACCTAGCCTCTAAATATGAGAACCTAAGGACAAAGATGACTAAAGACTCTTAGACATGTGCCATACAAAATATTGAAACCAAATGTTTACCTCAAGTGAAAGGAAAGGAAAATATGGAGGTATTTCAATATCCATATATCTAAAAAGGGTGATAGAATGAGGATATGTTATTATTTAACCATAAGAATGGATTTTTTTCCTTTAAGAGAGACTTGTCAAAACATGGGATCTGAAAACATATAATGTGAGTCATATCACAAAAATGAAAAACTAAATAAGGCAATCACTATGAAAACTAGTAATCATGTCACTAAGTAAACTAAACTAACCTACATATGGTATAAAACAATCAATGAAAAGATAAATCATCCTAAAAAAGGGATAGCACAAAAAGAGACTAAAGAAACTCAATAAAAGAGGAAAAAATAAACATGTAATAAATTATAAAATTATGAATGTAAAAGACCATAACATCCGAAAAAGGAAGGAAATGGAGTATAAAAACCCTGAAGGTGATACTATATATCCAAAATATAAACTAATGCCAAATGTAAAATGGAAGAAAGGAAAAATTTAAAAATTAAAATACCATAGCATCATAAAAAATAAGAAAGTGGAATACTAAAAACCCTAAGGTCCTACAAAAATTTGAAAATGTAAACTAATGTTTACTATAACAATTTTAAATAAATATATAGAGTAAAGATCATTTTGAAAATAAAGCATTGAAAAGTAAATATCATGTTTTAAGTAAGATATATGAAACGATAATCATGTATGCTAAAGATAATAATATAATTCAAATTATGTGAAAAATGTGAATTAAATGATGTAAAATAATGAAGTGTATGTTCATAAGGTATCAAATACCTATACACACCATCAATTAGATATGTCAAATATTTCTTCAATGATATTGAAAGGTGTCTTGAAGTTTACTTTACTTTTCTTTAAGGTGAACAAGGCTTCTAATTACCACCTCTAAGAAATCAATGTAAAATGTAGTCAATGTAGATTAAAAAAAGGTGATGGGCATCAAAAAATACCTTAATAGAGGCCATTAACATCAAAATATGCCTTAAACATTGAAATAAATTAAGGATGGGCATGATAATGTTTCAAAATATTTAATGGAATAAAAGGGTGGGCATTATAAAATGCTAAAACCAATTAAATATGAGTGTTTGATGGAAACGCAAAATTTACCTACCTTTAAATAATGTCAGATGCTGTGTGAATCTATCTTATATTAGGTAGAGTGAAATTTAGGGTAATATTTGGATATATGGTTGTTTATGTTTAATGTTTCTAAATAGTATTGGCCAAGCCTATACCATTAAATACATTTAGGCTAAAAATGTTGTATAAACATTGTTTATATAGTTAGGATAATGTTAACTTAAAATGACTATATGAAATAGGATGATAAAATGAGGAGGATTTGAACTAAATATGTCTATATTGAGATTTCCTATATAATTATGTTTGATCAATATAGGCAATAAAAATATATCTTCATATTTTTTATCATGTCCAATTCAAATGGTTGTTGCAAGAAGCATATGTGTAACTATATTGGCATAGTCTAGGTTAAGGCTAATGAAGTTGTGATTAAAAATTATATAAATAAGAATGGATCTGATAAGTTTTATTCAATTTTTTAAAATATTAAAGTGTGGTATAACTATATAAACATGGTCAATGCAGCCATATAGAATATAAAGATGAGGTAAAAGTGTATTAGCATCACAAATTTATGTTTTCACAAATTTATATGTTTCATAGATGTTTAAATTGAAATAAAACCTATAAATAAATAAGGTCAAGAAGCACCTAACTAGTTATACCACACTAGCATCAAGATCACCTATGAATAATGTTGACCTTAGAGGCACCTTAGAAGCACAAATTTAGGTGCTTCTTGACCTTAAAAGTACCTAACTAGTTTGTAGGATGATAATCATCAACCCAGGTTTGCATAAAATAAGATACTAATAGAAATACTTTAGGGTTATTTTCAAGTTCACCCAAACATTGATGATTTTTTGGGGAGTGTTTTAGACGACATTCTTTCTAAGCCTTGGACTAGGCTTTTTACTGTAAGGATGAAATTTTTGATTTCAATGGTTCCCTGAATGGGGAAAATGGAAGAGAATACATGTAACATCCTTCTATTTTCCAATTAAAAAACAACTAAACAACAATTGAATATTAAAAAAAACAAGTGTGCAATTTTAAGTACTAATTTGAAAAAATAGGTGGTGTTCTTTTGACCCCTTGGTCTTAATTTGTAACTTTGAAAGATAAATACAAGATATAAGTAATAACACCCTAAATGATTTTCCTTTAAGCACCAAAATTAAAAAAATTATTCATTTTAAAACACCCCAAAAGAATTTTAAAAATATCTATTTAAGCATGCTTTGATGATTTTTCAAGTAAAACCTACAAAAAAAATGTTAGCAAGATGTTTATCTTAGAAGCACTTTTGAAGATGAAATAACCAACTTATAAAAATGAGATCTCAATTTTGTGTTTAAAAAACATAATGACCATCGATGGTTATACTAATAAGTGATGGTTACACTAATCGGTGATTGCTACACTAACCAGTAATGTTTATGTAGACTAACAATGGTTTTACTAACTGGTGATATCTATGTAGAATGATGATGGTTTTACTAAAAAGTGATGGTTATGTTAATTGATGATAATTATACTTAACTGATAATGGTTTAAAATGACCGTTGGTGGTTTACTCAACTGACAATGGTTATTGTGTAAACTTGTGACAAAGAAAAATGGTAAAACGAAGTTAGAAAATCAAATTATAAAAGTTTTAATGATCTAAATAAAGATTTTAAAATTTTATAATGATCTTATTCATGTATGGGATACATTTCATCCCACTAGGAATGCCATTTGTGAATGATGAATCTGACTAATAAGAGGAGATTAGTATTGTGTTAGTGACAAAATGAACAGAACAAATTGATAAACAACACACTAGACTAATACCTTCATGCCTAGTTAGTAGGGTGAGATTAATAAAAAAAATGACAAATACAACTAAAAATTAAGGAAAAACAAGAGTCGTTTAGCGTCCTTGGATGCTTCAAATGCTTTTTGTAGTAGCTTGCTCAGCTTGTGCTCATGAAGTCTTCATCAAAAGAGGCTTGGCTATCTCCTCTTCTCCTTGGTACCTTTGGCTTTATCTTGGTTTTGGATCAATTTAGCATGGTAAAACTAATTGAAATATATTTTGGAATAATTTGTGCATTATAACTTTGTATTATAAAGACTTAAAATTCATGTGGCAAGGCCTACTATTTATATATTTTTTCAAATGGGTATAATCAACCTAAACCATCCATCTCAATATCGAGATGTGTGGCTAAGGATTAATATAGTTATGTAATTAAAATCCATAATTAGGCTCATCAATATTTGAGATAAAAGAACAATTAAGAGGCATGAAGGGCATTGCTCAGGCACGATAGGCATGAATATTGATATTTGTGGCATTTATGGCCTAGGGATGTCATCCTAATAAATGAGATCACCTGATCATGTAGATATTCAATATTCACTTCCAAAAATAAGTATTCAACAAGTTTCCATGGAATTCTTAATTAGGATCTAATTTGATTTAATTAAATCCTAAGTATAATTAAGCACTTTATGCACAAATTAATCAAATTTATCAGAATGCCTTGTTATTGGCTAAAAATTTGACTGGATTGGAATTATAAATTGATGTTTGATGCATTAGATCCATCACCCGATTTAGGATGTTACCAACACCAAATAACAAAGGCATATGTTTCATGAAAGATATTTTATAAGAAAGAGTAATCTAAAGAACTCAGGTGTAAAATTGGCATTTTCACTTAAAAAGATCTGATCAAAGTTAGCTACCCCGTAAATTTCATTGCCCCATTTAATGATACTCTAGCCAGAATCAGTCCTTGAATATGTTAGGGTCAAAGCTTTTAATGTGATTTAGTGTTTTTAGGCCAAATTGTGCACTTCAATGGAAATTGGTCAAAATCCTAGATAGAGGTTATTGGTGGCCATATTTAGGTGTCTACACTATCTTCATAAAATTTGTTTCCAACTCTTCAAGTATATGAAAAAATCATTATTATATGTCATAATTAAAACCTTAATTCTAACTATAGTTTTTAAAACTATATGTATTGTATACATATAGTTAATTTAAAATTATCAAGAATTAAATTTAACCTTTACAATACAGTGCAACATGTGCATGATTATAAATAATTTAGGCAAATTTATATTTTATTTCTGAAAAATTATACTATGGGTACAAAATTGATGCTGCTACATTGAATTGTTATGCACAAAACTAGCCCTTTTTAACTAAGGAATAGTGGATATTTGCATGGATGTGTTAACATTTATGGAAGTTGTCACTGTTGATGTTGGAACTAAACTAGATGTTATAGTCTTAGTCTTCTTCTTCTTTTCCTCCACCTCAAGATAACATTTCTGACCCTCATCATGTTACTTCCTTATGATGTCTAAATTGAGTAATGAGGGTTTGTGTACCCTGTTAACCTATTCTAAAAGTTTTGCTTACTCAGCCTTTGTATTTTTGAATTTGATCTTGAAAATAAAAACTTCTATTAGCTTCTTTATTTTAAAACTCAACTCAAATTCAATGTCCTCAAGTGATAACTCCTATAAACTTTGCTTAAAATTCTCAGATGCTTCATGAATGAGTTGATCAAAATTAATTATAATAGTACGCTTGCCTATATTGTCCTTTGACTTAGATAATTTCAATTCATCTAAGATCTACAAGATAAGGGTTTCATGTTCTTGATATTTTGGAATTATTACCCCAGCTATTGTGACCCATTATCTAGCTTCTTGTTCTCTGATCACCACCAAATTGAGGGAGTTTGATGCCTCTAATGGTGTCATTAAGTCTAGGTGGTTATATGTCTTAGTAGTAGTATAAAGAATCAATAATTTTAACCTACTTTCATATTTCTTCAAATAATTAAAAAATTGATGGGATTCAATAATATAAGGGTAAATTCTACCCTCATTTCCTCAAAGGCCTCTAAATCATTGAAACATTTTGATGTTGCTTGATGCACTTCAGTCTCAATTCCTTTTAGAATATGGACTATTTTTTGTTATTCTTTTATTTTCTCTAATTCTTGTTCTAGCTCTTACCTTAGAATTTTAATCCCCTCATGTAATGATATCATATCATATTTGTGAGTTTTTGTAAGGTATTTAAATTATTATATGTATGGGGACTACCACAACTATCTATTCTTCTTTTTGGATAAGGCATATACTTTTTGACTTTCTTTAAGGATAATCTCCCTCCCAAATTCATCTTCCAATTTCTTATTCCTAACCATTTAAATTCTTATTTTTGGCTTACCAAATAAATAAGTTATTCATGGTATTTTTGTGATTTTAAAATTAGGATCTTGGGAAGCCTTTGATCTAATATCAACTACCCATGGTGGGATAACTAGTTGGGTTGGGTCAATTGATTGTGTGTCCTCAACTATAGCCTCCACTAGTCGATATTCTATTGACTATTCTTAGGCTCCTTCGAGTATTATGTTAGGAAAGGAGTGCCATATTATTTTAGTCTAATCCACATCTCCATAGCGGGGGAGTGGATGGACTGTATATACTTATTTACCCCTTTTGGCCTTCCCTAAAGATATGACACTAGTATCTTGGGAGAAACTAGAACAATGCATTAGTAAAATGATCTAGGTGGAAGAGACATGGATTTGGGAGCTAGCTAGTTCTATTTTAATCTTATTATATGCCCTTTTATTTTTCATAGTTCAAATTGTAGTAGCCCTAGAGGGAATGTCAGCAGTGGTGGAAATAATGGGCATGGGTAGCACTGTGGGGGATATTGAAACAATAATGGTTGAAGAAACATCCTCTACTTTTGGAGTGAGAAAAGGGGTTTATAAGATAGTAGTGGGGGGAATTGAAACCTAAAGGGTATCCTCATTCTTCAATTTTGGAGTGAGCAAATGGGATTACAAAATAACTCTAATGAGAACTAAGGCAAAAATGGGAATAAAAGAGGAAACTTGGGAAGAAGGGTCTGAAAGCTAAGCCTTCTTAACTAATTTATCATGTTTTCTTAGTGACTTCCTTGTCTCAACTATAAGGCTTAGTGCCTTAGATATTTATATTTCCTCCCCTTCATTTGTTTCTTGTTTTACCTCTATTTGATGTTGAATAAAAGGTATGACCTATGGCTGATCAGTAGTTGGGTTATCTATGAGGGGAGGAGCCATGTGATTCCTCTTATAGTAAATTGTAGCCTTAAATGGAGGGTAAAAGGCTCACTAAATTGAAATAGTAGTAACTTCTTGCATTTTATATGTTTGAAATTATGGTGCAGTTCGTTGGTCCTAGTCTTATACATCATAGGAATCCAAGTCAATTAGATCCTCTTGAGTTCCTTTATGTTTAGTCTCACTCAACCCATGCTCTTTCTTAATAGTCCTTAATAGTATAATAATTTCTTGGGAAGGCCCTTCTTATATCTCTATTTATTACTGGGGTATATTTCCACATAATTTTGAACTAGTCCATCCTCCAAGGGTTGTGGCCTTTTATGCATCTCTTATACTAAAATTTAAGTTTCTTGTTGAATAATCCTTAAATTATCCTATTTTAGTCCTACAACTTGTGTCCTTTCTAAGACTTGAGAATATTATTTCCTACAACCCCAAAATGATTCCTCGTTATATAATTTTTTTTTCTATGATCATGTAAGATATATAAAATGTGCTCTTATTCTAATTTATCAAATATTATTCAACACTTTAATAGAGATGATATGTAATTTATTACTCTGCAATTTTATCTGACATATAATTAGGGAGGTGCATGGGGTTGACCTTATGGCCAGTGACCATGATCACTTTATAGTCTAGGTATAGCTATTAATCACCGTAAAGATCTAGTGTATCTACTATTATTTTTTATATCTTGGGTAGTGGGGACTCATGAATTGCTTGCCACACTTGTGGATACACATCCTTGGCAATCTGAGTGATATTATTTGTATATACATATATGTGCATGAATTTATATTAATCAAAAATGTGATTCTTTACATAGTCATTAGATGGGCTTAAAATATCCCTAAGGTCTCTATACAATGTGCTTATTACTAAATCTAGAAGGTATGACATCATGTAAAAATGGCTTTCTGAATTGGGCCTTTTGCCTTTATGCAAAACATTCTCTCTTAACTTGAAATTGATAATTTCTCCTAAGAAAAACATCATGTCAGATGTCATTACCATGTCAAGAAGTAGCACCCAGTCCAAGTGGAGAAAATGGATACTTGGGATGCCCTATAAACTATTGAAAAGGGATATATTAATATGGGCCCTCATTCTAAATTTGTTAATGGAAGAGGAAGACATTCCCTTTAGGACCATAGTCTCCTTAAGAAGAATCCATGAATTCAAAACTTTATCAACTGAATTATGCATATTCCATGATACTACCTTGTACTTGTCAAATATTTCATCTAGAATTGACAAAGATAAGTAACTTTAAAAATCATCACAAGATATGCAAGCCATGATCATCTCATGATCCATGTGATGCAAGAAGGCATCTTGAGTTTCCCTCTCGATAAAGAACAAGTTATATAATAGGTCAGTGTATGGTATAACCTCAGGCTTGGTCACCATAAATTTTAGTCTTTATCTCTTAAAAAAGAGTAATTATACAAATAATTGGTACTACATGGGTGATAAGTTTCATTCATGTGAAAATGCATCTAGAAAAATGATGTTATCCCATAATTTTGAGTAGTTAGCATACCTATTATCAAATATTATTATGTCAAACATCATGTATATAAATTCTATAGAATCCTTGATGGAGAATGAAGATTGTGTAAGTATTCCTTTGAATATCTTGGATGATAAATCAATTATGATTATTTAGTGTGCTCAAAGTTTGTTTTCATGTACTATGAAAACTACTTTTTATTGGTTACTTGTTTATAATGGATTTGCAAGTAGTTAGGGATTTATTCACATGGTAGCAATTGAGTTCAAATTTACTTATGATTAAATGAACATGTCGATGGCCATACATCATTGATATATCTTTTTCGATTCGATTCTATTTCATGTGATTGTAATATCCAAATTTCAAATGTTTATTTTACTTTCATAATTCAAAATGCATTAGTTTAGTTAGCAATTTACATTCTTTAGAAATTGTTAGGAAGTACTTCCACTTTGTTGGCTAAGTCTATCAAGATTTTGGTAGTTAAGATTCAAGAGTGAGGTTTCATGTTGGGATCAAGTCAATAACTCTCTTGAATTGAAATATCTAAACACAAAACCTAAACAAAATTCTTGAAAACCAAATCCCTTAGAATAATGTTTAAACAAATGGTTGAATAAAAGCTTTGAATAAAACTTTTGAAGTACATAAAGCTGATGAAGACTATTTTGAACAATGTTTTTGATGAAAAGTCTTGAACAAAAGTTTTGATGAAAAGCATTGAACAAAATTTATGATATCAAAAATCCTAAATAAGGATTTTTGAATAAAAACCAAGTCCTTTGGAACATTGTTCAAACAAAATGTCTTAACAAGATGTCTAATATGGAAAATCCAAACAAAAATGTCCAATACGAAAAGTCTAATGAAGACTATTTCGAACAAAATCCCTAAATAAAAGAAAACCTTAACATAAGTCACAAATAAAAATTAGATGAACAAATATTTTGAACAAAATAAAAATATAACATAATTTGTAAACAAAAAATCTGACATATAGATACCAAACAAATATTTGGAATAAATGTTTCAAACAAAATGCTCGACATAGAATCTCCGAAAAAAATTTCTAATGAACAAGTCCCAAATTTTTTTTGAAGAAAACTTTTTAATAATTTTTATGATGAAAAATATTTTCAAGTAAAACTAAGTTCCAAAAACTTCATAGTAAAAAAATCTTACAAGGAATTAAGTTAGTCAAGAAATATATAATATCATTTTTAGTACTCCCAATTATTTTAAGATTTAAGAGTAATCCGATAAAAATTCCACATAATGAAGGGACAAAACTCAACAAATAGGGCCAAATCATAAAATAAGGGTCCTTATATCTTCTTTAATAAAATGGGAATGTTGGGTACAAAAAATGGTGACTTACAAGGGGAATACTTATGAGTATTTGAGAACTCTTGACTTTGGTTAGAAAATTAAAATCAAACATGAAGTATGCCATAGAAAAATATTAGAATCAAAGATATGAAATAGACTCACAACTACATAAGACAACATACTTGCCTTCACATCCATGGATCTGTGTGCGATAAAATGATGTTCATTTAACCCTTGTTGTGAGGATAATTTTAAATTCTTAGAGTAGTTGTAGGTTTTGGTCTGGTCCTTTTGAAGCTCATTATAATAGGGATGCTTGAGCATTGCTCTACTAATAGCTAGGCATCCATATACCTAATAGAGATACCTTGAGTTCTTTATCTCCTCTCCCTTTTTTATTTGATCATGATGTGTGGTACATTGACCTTATTTCATCATGTGAGCCTTTATCTCCTTCAAAATTTCTTTGGGATTTATTGATCACTCTTTTGAACACATTAGTTATTTTTCTTCTTCTTTGTTTTAATAAACAGAGGAGAGCTAAAACCATTGTGAGATGGTGTAGCTATAAAACAAATCATTTACTAGAATGTCCCTGCTAGTTACATCTATATCAATGATTATCACCTCCAAACAAGTATAAATATGAAAAGCATGCTTAGTCTAATGGAAGTGAGAAATATTTCTAAATTCATATGGAGTAATCAAGAGTAACTTTAACATAACTGATATAAATATTCAATTGTGACAAAACAATGAATGATTGTGATTACATACTAAAATATTGAAGACTTCAACATAGGAATATACTAGTTCGTGAATAGACCCCAAGTTATGAATCCATTTGAAATTTCCATTTCCCATATATATTAGTTTTAAACATGAAATAGGGGCCCAATTCATAGTATGTTAGCTTGGTTGTGTATGGATAAACCAATTTTTAGATTTTCATAGGAAATAACAAAATGTCTAACCTAGAAACTAGGAAACTAAACTAGAAATCTAGAAAAATGAACTAGAAAGTAGGAAATTAAACTACAAATCTATAAAAATAAACTAGAAAGCATGAAACTAAATTAGAAAGCTATAAACTAAACTAGAAAAATAGAAAACTAAACTAATACTACCTATACCATACTTTCTTCATCAATTGAGGGTATCTTAAAATGGTACAACCATGAAGTAATTCTTCAAAAATTGTCCATTGATTGGATAAGTGAGTTCATTACCTTGCAGGTCCCTTAGATGGAATGCATTTTTTCCTAGGATCTCTAAGATATAATATCATCTAATCCATAATAGGTCAAATTTATCATGTTGTATTTTTTCATGGGCTTTATTCCACATAAGCACTAGATCTATGATCCTAAATGTCTAGAATTTTTCCCTTTTATCAAACCATCTATTGACTATGTCTTAGTGTTTACTAAAATTCTATAGGGACTTGATCCTTAAATATTCCATTTATATTATATCCAGGAACTTATATTCTACTATCATTTGGTTCCATATATTCTTACATGAATTAATAAGTCAGAAACTTTAACATGATTGGGAATATTAGCCTACATCCATACACTAGAAAATAGGGTGAGGCCTTGATGGCTTGCTTATATATTACTCAGTCTACCCAAAGGGCATACTTAAGTATATTATAATATTCCCTAGGCTTATCCCCAACTAATTTCTTAATTACATCTATTAGGTTCCTATTCATTGATTCAACCAATCCATTTCCTAGAGGATATTGGATAAAATATGACCTGATGGTGATTGATTGTCATGAGCACATTTAGTGAATTCAATTAATATGAATCCTGGTCTATTATCACAAACTAGAGAGATGGGAGTACCAAATCTAGTTTTGATGTGTTGTTATAAGAAGTGAATCACATTCTATGCTCTGGAATTCTTTGTGGCTACTACCTCTATCCATCGGGTGTAGTAATCCATGGTAATGAGTATAAACACAAGACCAATGAAGAGTAAGCCCCATTGGGAAAATGACCTTCTTTCAATAATAGGTTATAAGGGAATTGCTACATGTACTTATATTTTTACTAAATCTTGGATTTCATGACTTGTCCTAACATGGGCAAGGGCATCCTTGAAGACTGTTGGCCAGTACTAGCCCATTCTTAGGATATTATGACCTATGGTATTTCCAGATGGATGAACACTACCTATCTTTTGGTGCAAGTTTTCCAAAATCTCTTGAGCCTCTTCTATAGATACATATCTAAGGTGTTGGAACACAAATATATACTAGGAGGGGGGATGAATTAGTAGATTGATTAAATTAATCGTTTAATAAATTTAATGTAAATTAATAAGTATTTATAGAGATCACACATGCACAAATAGACACAACTCTCAGTGTATATGGAAAACCCAATATGAGAAAAACCATAGTGAGAATAACTACTAGAATCTAATATTATAATCTAGCCTCATAATCAAAATCTCATTAATTACAATGTTTAAATGCACTAGCCCTAATGAGACACCAATCCCCTAATTTAAGAGCACCTACTCTAAGGAAGAACCTACTCCCTCATTGAGCATCAAATCAAATCTTCTAATGGAACCTGCCAATCATATCTATTATGGAGATACAAATATAGATTATAAAATTGATTAAAAAATGAATCTAGTTCTATTTTACATACTTTTTCTATAACTACTTATACTCTGCACTTATTTTCTCTTTCTCTCTACCTCTTTACCACTTAATTTGACTTCATTCCACCCTTAGTGTTTATCCTAGATCACACACACACACACACACACACACACACACACACACACATTAGATGTAGGTCTCAAATTTTGTGTATGTTCATACTTGGTCATTAACACATCACAATCCATTCTTGGATTTAGTTCATATTTCTTTAATGATGGGTTTATTACTTCTTGAATTCACACACCACTACTATAATTATCTATCTTTTACTATATTTATCATATATCATACTCTAATTTTGATGCATATGCCATATTAAATTTTTTTGATCAATCACAGTGATATATATCATTATCTATGTCATATAATGTATCTTTCTTAGATGTTCCATAATTTGACCCTTGAGATGGACATATCTTTAGATACTGACCATTGATCTTAAGTTTCATGCAATGATCCAATTATCATCGTTTAATTGAATCAAATTTAAAACACAACCATTAGGTCAAATTTTAATAGGCTCATGTGCTCCATTAGATATTTGTGAGCATCCAAACTTTCACATTTTAACTTTAAAATGCATCCATTTATATTTTATTTTAACACCTACATGCCATTATATCTTCAAAATTATCATGAACTTTACCTTTGTTTATCATTAAATATTAAGTACTTGATCTCATCCCACTACTTCTTGATACTTTGGAACACATATGCACCATCAATTTCCTTAAATTAGCTCAATATTTTACTCACTAAACATTAGGCACTTTGACATTTTAAAGTCCATGTGCTCCATTTATCTTCATTTCATAATCACATGCTCACTGTTAGATCCTCTGATAGATTAATATTCTCATTGGATCTCTATCTGACAAGCTCTCATGAATATGACACATGTCACTAGTGCATTAAATATTAGGTACCTTTGACATATTGACTCTATTATAAATATTTGGATCTACATCATGATATTAAGTGCAAATCATTGATCAAGATTAGATAAATATTAAGCTGAGGACTTAGGAAATATTAAAGTCTTTGATCACTATTACAAGCAGGTAATCACTAGGTTGAAGGGGATGACTGTATAATGATGAGGAAGGATTAAGATATAACTTAATAAATTGGTTCCCACCTATATTTATACAACATAAAAATATAAATTCCTATGAATTCCATGACTAAAACCCATAAGGTTTTACTAAGAAACCCTAGTAATGGTTGAAAGCTAAAATAAATCATTTTTGGGCTCATTTCTCTTCATCTGAAACTCTAAACCATACATATTAATTGAGATTGAAAAACCCATTATGGTTCTTATATAAATTGATATGAAAATTGTCTAAAAGTAGTCTCTATAAAATCATGAAAACTTTATATGACAATATTGCAAATTATACTGTGTAATTGTAAAACAATGTCTTCTCTCCATCAATCCTGTCTGATCCTCTGACATCAATAATAACCATAATTCCAAAAATATACTTTTTGACATCAATGAAAATAATATAACCAAAAATCCCCCCTTTTTCACTGATGGTAAAATAAATGCTTTGGTCTTGTAATACATGCTTTGCTCCTTCTCTAGCATTGAGTGTACTTGTAGTGTTTGCATTGGCTTCTAATGAATGTGAGCTAAAGTTGTTCATACCAAAATTTTCCCCCTTAGGTAATGGAAAAATTGACAAAAATCAACTTGGACACATGATATGATTCCTATTTGATAAAAATAAAGCATTGATAAAACTTTTATAGAGAGCATTTGAACTTTTTCTCCCCCTTTGACATCAATGGTAAAGGGACTCAAACTTTTTCACTGTTTGTCCAATTGTTTCTCCTCCTTATTAGATAAAAGAGTTTGTCCAAGAATATATAGAGATCAACTAATTATAATTTTTTTAAAATATTCATACCTAAGTTGCCTTTTCTCTCTTCTTCCAAGGATTAAAACATATTCAATGATCCTCCCCTAGACTCATGCCCTATTACTAGGATATAGTGATGTGATTTAAGAGTTGTCACTCCCAATTTCTATCTCAGATACTCAAATTATTCTTTGGGAAGAAATTTGGTGAATATGCATGAAATTTGATCCTGTGTTGGCACATATTCCATTATGACCTCTTGATCTGCAACCTTTTATATTAATAAGTGATATTTGATTTATATGTGCTTAGTTCTAAAATGCATCACTAGATTTTTTGATATATTAATAGTACTTGAATTGTCACAAAGAATAGAGATAGGTGATTTGTATTCTGCCTTGATGTCTTTGAGTGTTTGTTTCATCTATAAGACTTGAGTGAATCAGGCCATTACTATAACATACTTTTCTTCTACTATAGAAAGAGTAGATACTCTTTCCTTTTGCTCAAACATGAACAAGTTTGTTTTCAAGTAAAAATGATCCACCACTAGTGCTTATTATATCATCCATACTTATTCCCCAATCAACATATGTATATTATATCAAAGTGAAATATTCATCTTTAGGATACCATAAGCCATAATTAATTGTATTCTTAATATATCTAAAGATTCTTTTCACTACATTGACATGTGATTCTTTAGCAGTAGCTTGAAATCTTGCAACCATGCACATTGATTGCATGATATCAAGTCTTAATGTAATTAGGTATAACAAGCTACCTATAATTAATCTATACAAATTATAATTTGAATCAAGGGATTCATACTTTTTCTAAACTTATATCTAATTGTCATGGGATTATCCACTAGTTTGTTGTCTTCCATACCAAACTTCTTGAGCATTTCCTTAACATACTTGGTTTGGCATATAAATACCGCTTCATCAATTTGTGTTATTTTTATACTAAAGAAGAAAGAAATTTCTCCAATCTTAAACATATAAAACTCATTTTACATTTGAGGAGAAAATTGTTTGCACATTCTATTGTTGTTATCACCAAAAATGATATAATCTTTATTTACAACAATAATTAACATATGCTCATCTTCTAATTTAAAGTACGTATTACTATTTAAACATCCTTTATTGAATCCTTGGTATTGTAGCTAATAGTCTAATCTTTAATACCATGCTTTAGGTGCCTATTTCAAACCATATAGATCTTTTCTTTAATTTGTAAACATAATCTTCTTCTTTTGATAGCTGAAAACCTTCAGGTTGTTTTATGTAGACTTCCTCTTCTAGATTCCCATTTAAGAAAGTAGACTTAACATCCATTTGATAGACTTTGAATTTATTATAAATAGAGAATGCTAGAAATATTTTTATGTCTTCCAATCTAGAAATTGGAGCAAATTTTTCCTTAAAATCTATGCCTTCAACTTGTGCATATCCTTTGCACACCAGTCTAACCTTATTCCTTATAATAGTTCCATCCTCATTGAGTTTTTTCTAAAGACCCACTTAATACTTATTACATTATTGTTTGAAGGTCTTGGGACTAATTCCCAAGTTTTTTTCTTATCAATTTGGCTTAGTTATTCTTCCATGTATTTTACCCAAGTTTCATCCTTGCTAGCTTCAACATAGTTTTTAGGCTCAATTTCAGAGATTAGAGAAAAATTTACTTGTTCCTTGTTCATTACAACTCTTCCTTATCTAAACTACTTTATTTTTATTTTCAATGATATGATCTATAGGATGATCCTTTTGAACAAATATTGTAGGTTACCTTCATATATTTCTTCTAGATCTTCATTATCTACTTCCTCTTTAGAATTTGATTCTTCTTTATAGATTTGTTTGTTAGGTTTAACATGTTTCAAGGCTTCTTCAACCTTGACATTGATACTCTCTACAATTTTTTATAGCCTTTTGTTGTAGCATATGTAGGATTTGATTTGGGTGGTGTGATCTAAAACTCAGAGGTTTTGGTTGAATAATATTTCAATAACACACAAATAATAATGCTATCTCTAAGAAGAGATGTTTTATTGCTCAAATTATATATACAAACATATGCCTATCTCTGGGAAGAGATGTGTAATTTTCTTTTCAAGCTACATATATTTTTATACATATTTTGAAGGTAAGAAGAGGATGTGGAAGGTCACCAATATCAAGGTAGATGAATTGGTTTGACTTACATGATTTACAACATAGAATTTGAGAAATTATTATTCTTAGAAACTTTCTATTTTTAGACTAAACTATTAAAATTGAAATTATGGGAAATTCCATTAGGTTTTATGGGTTCAAAAACTACTGAGCATATATCATTTCATATCATCATGTTCTCCTCATTCTTATATTTCCAATAGCTTAAACAAGGAGTCAAATGGAGCTATGGTTCAAAAGTTATGGCTCCCAAAATTTCTACCACCAATTGGGGTAGGAACATCACCTAAATTTTTGCCTAAAGTGTCTTTTGGATCATGGAGTATCCAAGAAATATTCCTTCATCACATCTTATTTCAAATCTTCCCAATTTATCTTCTTTTCTCTTAATGTATCATTTGATACCAAACACTCTTAAATACTTAACAAAGATAAGTTTTCCATACCATAGTTTATAAGGGGTTTTATCATTGTTTACCCTCAGTTGAACTCTATCCAAGATTTATAGTATTGTTTGTACCTACTTATCTCTAGTATCCATCAAGTAGCTTGTCTTATTTTAGCATTGTTCTAGATATCTCATTGATTGTTCTATTCTTTCTTTCAACAAATCCATTCTATTGTGGAGTCCTCACTACAGAGTAATGCCTTTTCATTTCATGCTTGTCATAGTATTATATGAACTCATTTGAGGTGAATTCATCACCTATATCAGATCTTAAGCATTTTATTTTTCATATAATATCATTCTCCACCATTTCCCTAAAGATATTTAATCTTTTAAATGCCTAAGACTTATCCCTCAAAAAGGTTACCCATGTCATTCTTGAGTAATAATTTATTAGCAACATGAACTATCTTTCTCCTTTGGATCCTCTTGTCTTTGTAGGACCACAAAGATTAGTATGAACTCATTCTAAAGGCTTTGTAGTTGCATAATCCTTTGTTTGAAATTTGATCTTTGTTTGATTGACTTACTAAAATTCCTTACAAGTAGTGTCTATAGGTTTATTTATCTTAGCCATGTGTCTACCACACTTATTTGAGCTCATTTTTATTAGGTTATCAAAGTTTACATGACCCATTCATCTATACCATAACCAAATCTTATCAACCTTTCATATTAGATAGCTATTACCATTCACTTCACTTAGATTATAAATACTTATTTCAATTATTTTCCCTTCTATAACTAATCCTCCAAATCTCCTTATCTTATAGCCTTCTACATTAAATGTGATCTTATATCTATTGTCACACATTTAGCTAACACTTAGAAGATTATGTTTCAATCCTTACACATAAAGGACATCATGTGTATCGAGTTTTCCATCTATATTCAAGGTTCCTTTACCATGGATATTTATTTTAGTATTGGTTCATTCCTTACATTTACTCAGTTTGATGAACTTGATCTTATCACCAATCATGTGTTTTGAGCAACCATTATCTATTACCCACAAATTTTGTTCTTTGACATGGAGTGCAGTTTGAGCATTTCTTTGATATTTTACTTTCCACACATCCTTAAGTTTCTTGTTTGGCTTATTTTTCCCTTTTTAGAGACTTGTGAACCTTTGTTCACATTAGGAGGCATGATTTTATTTTTACTTTGTATTTATTGGTGTTACAATGTTTGTTCTACATTGTTTAACTATGTGACGAAAATGATTACAATTATAGCATATTACATTTGTATCTAACAAGGGGGAAAACAAATTTTTTCTTAAATTTTTTGTTATCCTTATCAGTATAACCCTACTTTCACTATCCTTATGACAAAAATAATTATAGGTATAATAATAACCAGAGAAAAATGAGGAATACCTTGCCATAGTATTTATTTGTTCAAGATGAGGAGGTCTTCTTAACTTTGTCTTCTTCAAGTCTTTCACCCTTATGTAACCATTTGAATCAGCTACCTTTGTGTTCTAAATCTTCCTTGATTTTGTAGAGATTGACTCATTATTATTTTCTTTTTAATTTAGATTTCTTTATATCTCTTATTTCCTCTCTTGCAAAGATTTTAGAGTCATACCTAAATGGAAGAGATCTTAGGACCTTTTTGAAAATGACCAAATATTTAATATCTTATTTAATGGCTCTAATTACATTAACTATTTCATCTATTATGAGGAGGTAGTCTTAAATTTTATCTTCTTCATTCATTTTAAGACTTTCAAACTTGCCTCTATATGTTTGTAGCTTGGCCTGCTTTACCTTATCATCACATTCATAGATGCTCTTCAAAAAATTTCACACATCATGTGTATTTTGATAATACATTACTTTAAAATTTGATTTAGAAAATCCAAAAATGATAGCATTTTTTGCCTCGGCATTGCTCTCATATGCTTTCTTGGTAGACTGATTAGTAGGAGTTGTAGTAGGAATTGTATATCCATTTATAGTAGGCATCCATATATCAAACCATAATGAAGATAAATATGCTTCCATTCTAATGATATAAAATAAATAATTTGGTCCATCAAATAAATGTGCTTTTTTTGAGGGAGAGCCTTCTTAACTAGCATTTATGTTCACTATATAAGATCTACCTAAGCTGATTAAGCTTATTATAAGGAACTATGGCTCTGATACCAATTATTAGAACACAACTATCTACTAAGAGGGGGGAGGGTGAATTAGTAGATTTATTAAATTAGTCCTTTAATACTTTTAATTTAAATTAAAAATTATATGTAGAGATCACACACACATAAATAGACACAAAACTTAGTTTATGTGGAAAACATAGTATGGGAAAAACCACAGTGAAAAGACCTGCTAGAATCTAATGTTCTAATATAGACTCACAATCAAAACCTCATTGGTTACAATTTTTAAGGGAACCAACCCTAAGGACACACCAATCCATTAATTTAATATCACTTACTACCTAACTGATCACCAAATCAACTCTTTTGATGGTACCTACTAATAAAAATTATTATGGAGCTACAACTCTAGATTACAAAATTTATTCAAAAATGAATCCATTTTTATGTTATAGACTTGTTTTTTAATTGTTCATACTCTACACTTATTCTCTTTCTCTTTTCCTCTCTACCCCTTAACTTTACTTCATTCCACCCTTAATGTGTATCCTAGATCTCTCTCTCTCTCTCTCTCTCTCTCTCTCTCTCTCTCTCTCTCTCTCTCTCTCTCTCTCTCTCTCTCTCTCTCTCTCTCTCTCTCTCTCTCTCTCTCTCTCTCTCTCTCTCTCTCTCTCTCTGTGTGTGTGTGTGTGTGTGTGTGTGTGTGTGTGTGTGTGTGTGTGTGTGTGTGTGTGTGTGTGTGTGTGTGTGTGTGTGTGTGTGTGTGTGCGTGTGTGCACGCCTGTGCACGTGCGTGTGTGCATGCATTACATCTAGGTATCACATCTTCTCTATGTTAATACATTGTCTTTAACACATCATGGTCCATTCTTGGACATAATTCATTTTTATTTAATGATAGGTTTACTATATCTTAAATTCAGACACTACTACTATAATTATCTATCTTTTACTATATTTAGCATATAACAGGCTCTAGTTTTGATTCACATACTATATTACACAATTTTGATTGATCATAATGATCTATATCTTTATTTATGTCATATAATCCATATTTATTAGATGTTATATAGTTTGACCATTAAGATGAACATATATTTAAATACTAACCATTGATCTTAATTTTTGAGCCATGATCTAATGATCATCATTTAATTGACTCAACTTAAAAATGTAACTATTAGATCAAACTCTGATAGGATCACATGCTTCATTAGATCTTTGTGAGTTTTAAAAATTTAACATTTCAACTTTAAAACACATCCATTAATCTTTGATTTGAGCTCACAAATGCTATTATATATTCAAAATTATCATAGTCTATACCTCTATTTATCATTAAGCATCAAGAAATTGATCTCATCTTAGTGCTTCTTGATATTTTAGAACATATACACACTATCGATCTCCTCAAAGTAGCTCCATATTTTGTTTTCTAAACATCAGACGCTTTGAAATTTTTAACTCTAGGCACACTATTGATCTTCATTTCATGATCACATTTTCATAGTTAGATCCTTTGATAGATTAGTATGGTCATTGAATCTCTATCTGACAAGCTCTCATGAATGTGATACATGTCACGAGCACATTCACTCTCAGGTACTTTTGACATATTGACTTTGCTACACATGATTAGATTTACATCATGAAATTAAGTGATAACCATTGATAAATCTTGAATAAATATTAGGTTTATTCAGGAAATATTAAAGTCTTTGATCACTGCTCCAAGCCAGTAATCACTAGGTTGAAGGGGTTGGTTGTACAATGATGAGGAAAGATTAAGTTATAACTTAAGTGATTGTTTCCTACTTATATTTATTAAACATAAAAATATAAATTCCTATGAATTATATGACTAAATCCCATAGGGTTTTACTAAGAAACCCTAGTAATGGCTGAAAGTTAAAATAAATCATATTTGGGTTCATTTCTCATTGTCTAAACCTACAGACCATACATATGAGATGTGCTTGAAAAAACCATAATGGATCTTATATAAATATCTCTATAAATGGTCCAAAAATGGTCTTTGTAAAATCATGACAACTTTATATGACAATATTACAATTTATATTGTGCAATTGTAAAACATGATCTTCTCTCCATCAATCTTGCTTGATCCTCTAACATCAATGACATCCATAATGCTAACAATATCCATTCTAACATAAATAACAATCATATTTCCAATATAAGGTATATGATTTCCTTATTTATCCTATAAATAAATCCTTTTATAATCATTTAGTTTTGAAATTTGGGCCTCAAAGCATTTATTTATTCTCAAGTGAGATCTCGAGGAGAATTACCTATAATAAAATATTAAATTATGTCAATATACCATTCCCCACTAGATACTTGGGCTTCATAAACCTCTTCAATAGTAATACATAGGTTGGGCTCTATCATGAGTTAAATGATGCCTTGACCCTAGATGATAAGGTAAGATTAACACTAGTTTTATGAATGATAGTGATAATATAATTCCTCAAGATGTAACATCAAAATTTCTTCACTAATTTGATAAGAAAAAATATCTCTTTATCAATCATGGAGTACCTAAGTTCTTCATTAGTCAAATTCATGATCATGAATGTAATGGGATGCTTAGTATCATATTTATTTTATGTTATGACAATAAAAATTGTATGTTCTAAAGAACATGAGTAAGTAAAATTAATTTGTAAAATATAGACTAATGAGTACTGGGGCTTGAGATATAACATATTTGATGTATTGAAAATACTTTTAGGCCTTGGTTGTATATTCCACTTTAACATCCCTATTTGAGAATTACATTCAGGGGTTTCACTATTTCTACAAATCCTAAGATAAACTTCCTCCCAAAATTAATTTTCATAAAGAAAGACTGGAGCTCCTTATTGTTGTTTGGTGTTAAAATATTTAAAATTCCTTGGATTTTATCTATATCGATGATGATTCCTTCTTTGGTAATGATATGTCCCATTACCTTCAATAACTCCAAATATGCTCTTCTTTGGGTTCAATAAGATGCCAAACCTTTTGCATCTTTCAAATATTGACTGGAGATGGCCTACATGATTGTTCCTATTCTTCGAGAAAATAGTAAGTTCATCCATATAGATGATTATATATTTACCTATTAATCCTTGCAATGCATAATCCATTACTTTTTGAAAGGTAGATCCTATATTTATTAGGTTAAAAGGCATCCTTTTATATTCATAGGTACCCCACTTTTTAGAAAATTTATTTTTCATTCTATCTTTTGATTATACCAGGACCTTGTTATAACTTAAAAATCCATCCCAGAAAGACATCATTTTAGAGCCACTAACTATCTATATAACCTCATCTAGGGAGGGTAGTAGGTAGTTGTCACTATCAAAATCTTTGTTCAACTTTTTGAAATCCACACATAATTTAATCTCTCCATTCTTATTTTTTATTGGGACTCAATTGGCCACCCAAGTAGAGTGTTAGATTGGGAAGACAATACTTACAATTAATAACTTCTATAGTTCTCTTTGAATGAGAGGTTCCATAATAGGATTCATTGGTCTTGATCTTAGTCTGAATGGCTTATGGTTTGCTTTTAATGGAATTTTATGTGTGATGTTCTTTGGATCATAAACCTTCTAGTATTTATATGCCCATGCAATCACACAATTATATTATATGAGTAAATCCTTCACCCATCATATTTCTTTTGGAGTGTAGCTGAGGCTAATGTTGACATAGTGTGGGTTGTTCTCATCTCCCAAATTCTCCCTTTTAAGGTCAGACTCGTTAACCTTGGGTTTCCTTTGATACTGATCTTGGGGATCTATATCAAACGCTCTTTTTAAGGAAACCAAACTAGTTGAAAGATAATTTTCTTTGGACTTGATAAGAACCCTAGGTATTCCCTAGGCTTTATTCTTCATTCTATGGTTTTTAGATTTATGCATTTTGGTTTGATTTTTAGACCTGTTTTCCTATTATTTCCATCTTCTTAGGTGTAAATTCGATGTTTTTAGTTAATGGGATTATCATAGAGACTTAATTCTCCATTTATAGATAATTTATAATCTAACACATTAAATAATTTAAAGAGTTCAAATCTATTCATATTATCAATTTGGTTCAGAATATGGGATATATATTTATACGCTCAAATTTATTTAGAGGCATATGCACAAATTTTACATGAACACGAGTCACATGTTTAAATATACTTATATATTAAGACAAATTTTGGAGGTAGTAGAGATAACTAACTTCCTTATCATCAATGATTTGGGACTCAAATTATCTTAAGTTGGTTTGAAACTAAATGATCTACTGGTCATCAATGAAGACTTTGAAATTATTTACATTTTTAGGAATAGAAGGAAAAGGTACTATCTTAATGGAGAATATTTTTACCTTGGGTTCTTTGAGAGGATCCAAATTGGCAATAGAAGTAGCTAGTGAGTCTATAGCTTGATTTTGCTCTCTAGGAACAACCACTCTATATAAAGACTCAAATATCTTAATCAAATCCCATGCTCTATATTTATATATTTTTAGATATGATAAATTACATTGGTATTTTTTTCTAACCTGATTAAATACCATCTCTGAATCCCCATACACTAAAAACTATTTTACATTGTTTTTGAGTGAAAAGTGCAATCCCAAAACCAATGCTTCATATTTGTTTTTATTATTAGTGTAAGGGAATTATAATCTATATGTTACTAGGAACTTATTTCCTTGTGGATCAACCAATTAAATTCCTATACCTGATCCTTGTTTTGATCTAGAATCATCAAAGTGGAGAATCCATAGCTGATTGGGGCCCTAGGATTCTAGCTCATGTATATTATTTCATGTAGTAATAATATAAATACCAAGGCTAGGGTATTCATAACTTTCCTCTTCATTCTTGACATTGTATTCTATGATGGGATACTTCATTCTTGGTTTTTGATCAATTTGAATTTGGTTTAGAAGACCTCTACATGGTGGATAAATGTGAGAGAAATCTATTAAGAGACATCCATTAATTGTTTTAGACCAGTCTCTACTCAATAACAATCCATACCATTTAGGTATGTCTAATACAAGGATGTTGATAGTCATATGTACTCATGGTTTATATGTTACTTAAATATGCATATTAGTGAGCTCTCTAATTATTGGTACAACTATTTTATCTAACTATGATATTTTTCTCTTTGATGGGCTTAGAGTTAGTCCAAGATTTTGACAAATAAAAGTAAACATTACATTTGCTGAATCTATAGAATTGACTAAGAAATTATGAATATTTCCACTAAATTCTCTAATGGTCATAAAAAGGGTGGTTCCTCTAACTTGATTTTGTATATGATGTTGGTGTTAGAATCCTTTATTTTTTATGTAGGAGATTTTATCTTTTGCATAGGGGCCTTATGAAATAATTTCATAGTATCTCTTTATATTCAATAATATGAGATAATTCATAAATGGTGATGTTTTCTTTGATTTTATTAATATACTCAACAATGTTATACCCCCCTATACTCTATTTCTCCTAATATTGAGGTTGATCATTCCCTTTAAGGGGAGGTGGATTGTTATCAGCTTTTAGATTTGGTGAAATGGTCATACTATTTAGAAGAGTAGATGTTGTGAAGGGATATCTATTCCTTAGGTTGTAACCACCTTTTTGGAATTATTGGAAAGCATGAATCTCATCGATGTTATCTTTTGTTAAGTTATCATCTTCACTCAAAAATAAACTCATGAGTTTTAAAGACCATAGCGGTGCTTGAAGGGCTAGAATCCAAGTGGAATTTTGGTGGATTATGCATAAAATCTTTTCTTACCACATTTATTTGAAAGATCTCAAAAGCTACACAGAATTCAACACAATCAAGTTCACCATGTTAAGACATGTTATGAATTATGCACCAATTGGGCAAGGCTCTCTCCACTATATTGATCTATAGAAGCCTTTTGGGTTACTCTATATTATTTTTATGCCTATCAAATGATCTATTATACCTTTATAACCTAGAATTTTAATTATTATTTATGGAATTAGCATTTACTATCATTATTTTCATGTTGACAAAGTCATTGCTTAACTTTTAAACCATCTTTTTAATGTCATCTAGATCTAATTTATAGAAACTGTGCCTTAAAAAATAGTATTAGAGGATGTATCTAGATGTTAATTCTACTGGTAACAATTTCCTTATGTATGGTTATTTAAAAAAAAATTAGATGTGTCATTTGTGTTAGAAGAGGTGGCATGTATAGCTAATTTTAATTAAATATAAAAATGTTCTACTTCACATGTGGAACTAGATTCAAAGCTAGGAGACAATTGTTGACACTATGTGTACCAAGCACATAATTATTAAGTTATATATCAATGTTGATGTTATCTTCATAGTACAACGCCAATGTGTTTATAGAAGCAGCCCTTCATAAGAAGACTATAATATTTGTATCTAGAGCATTCTTGTACATTTATAATGGTAATACTTCATATATTTTATATGTTTGGATTAACTAGGTGTATATCTTCTAAAATATTACATTGAAGGACTAGACTAGTTCACTAAGATCCCTTTTCATGCTATTAAAGTACTGGTATATTAGATTGGGTCTGGTTACCTACACAAATTACATATGAAAAGTAATTTGGCATGCATTCTAGGAAGTGATGAAATTATATTACAAATTAAGGTACAAATCATAAGTAGCATCGATTAGCATGAAAGGAAAAATGTTTTCATGTAGCATATTCATTAATAACATTCATCTTTCTCAATTCATCTTTGAAAGACTTGATGTGTTCTTCAACTTTTATTCCTCCTAAAGGAGAGAAGGATTGTAGATTCTTTTCAAGATTCCTCGATAGGTCATGCACATCCCCTAGGATGGAAATAAAAGATCCAAACAACTAGGGTAGTTGAGCCATGGGATGATTAAAATGGGAAGTGTTCTTTACTAGGGAAGCTATTCTATATTTATTATTGATAGGGGCAATTGGTAAAAATCTAGGCATTGTATGATTTGACAAAGGTTATAATGGTAGACTAGACTAAGCACTAGATTTGGTCACTCTCTTGGGTGACTCTAGTGAAATTCAATGTATAAATTAACCTCTTTAGTTAGAGAGGCTCAAAGAACTTCTTATAGCACCAAAAATAATGTTGATGTAATTTTTATGCACACTAATTCATAAGGAGGTAGCCTCTAAGATTTTAATATCTCAATGGAGGTAAAATACACTCTAGAGAATGAGTTACAAGTATGTGATTTAAAAAACCTAGTGATCAAATACTAGATAGAGCATACTATTTATTAACCAATATTATGAATAGATGAATAATATCTAAAAGAAATTAAAAATATAGTTGATTTGGTGGCTAGATGGTTGCTAATCTAGAGTGGGTAGATCTAAGAAATAAACTCAAAAATATATGGAAGGGTAGAGCATAAAATAAGGACTCTATTTCTTTATTATTAACTCTTAGTTTCTCAGTGGTCAAGTGCTTTTAGAGCCAATGCTTGTTAATAAAAACAACTACACACACATAGACAAACATGGTCATGTACTTTGGGATAGCTTAATATAGTAAACTCAAAGGTTTGAGCCAAATTTTTCTCCTTTTAGAGTAGCTATTTCACACCCTTACTTAGTAGATTATGAATCAAACTAAGGAGATTTTTGAGATAGTTGTTTCACATACACAAATTATTATATCATTGAAAACACCTTTACACACTCAAAAATATGAGAGAATAAACTTACCTAAAAATAATTGATATAATCACTAATTATTCAATATCTTTTGCACATCTCAAAATATCATATTAATTATAAAAATAAATATTTCCTTGTATCTATTTCACACTAATAATTACTAAATCAAACAATTGAAAGATCAAACTTAGTTACACAAATTTTGGAGAGAAAATACACAAAATCATTTATCGACAATAAAAAATTGATTCTACTTATGTATTGAATTTTTTGACCCTTGAAAATGATGTTTACATATGTTTAAATAGACATGGGGAAGGTTAGCCTCATCCTCCAAGTACATGCAAAAATCACTATTACATGGCATAGTTAGAAACTTAGTTTTAATTGTAGTTTTCAAAACTATTTGTCATGTATACATGTAGTTATCTTACAATTATCAAAAATTAAAGTTAACCTTTACAATATGATGCAATATATGCATGCTTACAAATAATTTATGCAACTTTATATTCAATTTATAATAAAATTATGCTACAAGTATAAAATTAATGGCTGAGTCGATGTTTGCATTAATGAATTAACTTTGTGGGAGCCATCATTATTGATGTTGATGATGAATTGGATTTTATACCCTTAGTATTCTTTTTCTTCACCTCCAACTTAATATAACATTTGTGACCCTCACCATTTTTCTACCTTATGATGTCTAAGTTGAGTAATGAGGGTCTATGTACTCTATTAACCTACTCTAAGAGTTTTTCATGCTTGACCTTTATATTTTCGAAGTTGATCTTTAAAATATCAATTTAAGTTATCTTATTTCTTGAAAAACTCAACTTAGATTCAATATCCTCAAGTGTTAACCCTTGTAAAATTTTCTTAAAATTCTCAGATGCTTCATAAATGAGTTGATCAAAATTAATTCTACTAATAAATTTATCTATATTATCCCTTACCTTAGATAATTTAAATTTGTCTAAGATCTACAAGATAAGGGTTTTAGTTTCTTGATATTTTTGCATTATTACCCTAGCCATTATAATCCATTCTTTGTCTTCCTATGTTCTGATCACCACCAAATTGAGGGCATTTGATGACTTCAATGGTGTTATTAATTACAAGTGGCTAAATGCCTTATTAATATTGTAAAGAATCAATAATTTTAAATTATTTTCATATTTATTCAAATAATTAAAAAAATTATGAGTTTTTGTAATATGTGGGGTAATTCATCCCTCATTACGTTAATGGACTTTAGAGAATTATAACATTTTGATGCTACTTGCTGCATCGTAGTCTCAATTCTTGATAAAATATGGACTATTTGATACTATACTTTGATTTAATCTAATTATTATTCCATCTCTTTCCTTTCCATTTAAATCCTCTCATGTAATACTATCATATCATACTTGCAAGTTTCTATAAGGTATTTGAAGTCTTCTATGTATGGGGACTACCCTACCTATCTGTTCTTCCTTTTGGATAAGGCATATACTTATTTCCTTTCTTCAAGGATAATCTCCCTCCCATATTCATCCTATAATTTCTTCTTCCTAACCCTTTTAATGCTTCTTAAGGGCTTAACAAATAAGGATTTTTTAGTGACAGTTCTATGATTTTTAAATTAGGCTTTCGGGAAGCCTTCAATTTAAGATCAACTACCCATGGTGGGATAACTAGTTGTGTTGGGTCTATTTATTATGTATCATCTACTGTAGCCTCCACTAATTGATATTATACTAATTATTTTGAGGCTCTTTTGAGTATTATGTTAGGAAGGTAGGTCCATATGATTTTAAACCAATCCACACCTCCATATTAGGGGAGTGGATAGATTGTAAAGACTTGTTTACCCCTTTTGGCCTTCCTTGAAGATATGATAGTAGTATCTTGGGAGGAACTATAATGAGGCATTGGTAAATTGATCTAGGTGGAAGATACATGGATTTGGGAGTTGGCCAGTTCTATTTCAATATTTTTAGAGTCCCTTTTCTTTTTCATAATTTAGACTATAATAGTCATGGAGGGAATGTCAATAGTGGTGGAAATAATAGACATGGCTAACATTATGGGGGAAATTGAAACAATAGTGGTGGAAGAAACATCCTCCAATTTTGGAGTGAGAAAAGGGATATGTAAGATATTAGTGGGGGTAATTAAAGCCTTAAGGGTTGCCTTATCCTCTAATTTTTGAGTGAGCAAAGGGATTTTAAAAATAATACTAATGGGAACTAAACTTAAAATGGTAACAAAATGGAAAATTTGGGAAGAAAAGTTTGAAGGTTGAGCCTTCTTACCTAATTTTAATTTTTTCTCAAAGACTTCACTTTCTCAATTATAAGGCTTAGTGCCTTGGCTCTTTCTAGTTCTTCCTCTTCATCTATTTCTTGTTCTACCTTTATTTTCTATTAAACTAAAGGTATGCCCTATTTTTGATCAATAGTTGGGTTCTATATGAGGGGAGGAGCCCTGGGTTTCCTATTATAGTAAATTTTAGCCTTCAATGGTGGGGAAGAGGCTTGTTAAATTGAATTAGTAACAACCTCTTTCAATGTAAATGTTTGTAATAATGGTGTAGCTAGTTGATCTGGTTCTTCTACATTAGAGGAGTCTAGGTTAATTAGATCCCCTTAAGCTCACCTATATTCAATCTCACTCAATTTAAGCTCTTTATTAATAGTCTTTAATATTAGAGGAAGTTATTATAAATTCCATTCTTATATCTCTATTTTTATTTGGGGTATATTGCCCTAGAAGTTTGAAGTAGCCTATCCTCCAAGGGGTGGCTACCTTGCATGCATCTCTTGTACTAAAATTAATGGTTATTATTGAATAATCCTTAAATGATCCTCCTTTAGGACTATAACTTTTTCCCTTTATAAGACTTGGGCATCATTCTTTTCATTCAAAAATAGAAAAACATGGTCATAGGGAACATGATGGTATGAAATACCAAAGCCCTAGATATGCTTTTGTATTCAACTAGGAGGATCCCAATTTTTATGAGGTAGGGTAGGTAATTGATAGTGATTCCTCTTATTACCTACATCCTTGAGACACTTCCTAATTATATAACACATTTTACCTATGATCATGTGAGATCTATAGAATGTGCCCTTCTTATACTTTATCAAATACTCTTCAAAACTCCACTAGAATTCATATGCAATTTCTTGCTCTAAAAGGTTATCTAACACATACTTTGGGAGGCATAATGGGTTAACCTTATGGTTAGTAACCATGATCATCGCATAGTTTGGGTATAACCAATAATCACCCTAAGGAGCTAGTTTATTTTCTATGTTTTTTGATATCCTAGGTAGTGAGGCCTCATGAATTACTTGCCACACTTGTGGATACACATTATTAGTAATCTAGGTGATATTATTTATATACACATATTGTGAATAAATTTATAGTAATCACAAATTTAATTCTTTACATAATCAATAATTGGGCTCCAAAGCACCCCAAGGTCTCTATACACTATGCCCATTATTGCATCTAGAAGGTATAAAATCATGTCAAAATGTCCCACTAAATTGGGGCTTTTGGCTTTATGAAAAATTTTCTCTCTTAACTTGAAACCAATAATTTCTCCCAAAGTGAACATCATGTTGGATGTCATTATCATGTCCAAAAGTGCCACCTAGTATAAGTGGAGAAAATGGATACTTGGCATGCTATATAACCTATATAATAAGGGCCATCTAATTACAGACACCTAATCTAAATTTTTTAATGGGGGTGGGATACTTTCCATTT